>CM035592.1:83485848-83769715 GCA_020423425.1 Chrysopa pallens | reverse complement strand
AACTATTAATATTTAAGGTAAAATGACTTGTGACCCCTCAAATTATGATCAAAATACTCGTTTAAGATCAAAAAACGGTAGTAAAAACCATTTTATAGAATTTCACCCCATCGGAAAATCGTCCAAAACCAACCCACCAATACAACTTTTTTTAGAAAATAATTTTTTCGGCTTAAATGCCCTATGACCCCGCGAATTATTATTGGATTATGCAATAAACATGAACTGGCGTTGATTTAAACCATTTTCATAAACGTTTCTTTGTCGGAAAACTTTCTATAACAACCCTAAAAATTGAATTTTTTAACTATTAATATTTAAGGTAAAATGACTTGTGACCCCTCAAATTATGATCAAAATACTCGTTTAAGATCAAAAAACGTTATTAAAAACCATTTTATTGAATTTCACTCCATCGGAACATTCAAATCAGGTCAAAATATTTATATTATTTCATATGAATAGGTGGTACCTCCAGTATCTACTATACCTACCAATAATTAATAGATATTACCTAATACCTAAAAATTACCTACCATATTGGTGTATTTTCTGCCATTTTATTTGTCTACTCTACATGATTAAATGTTCCATGACAATAATAAAAACATTAAAATATCCCAATTAAACGATCAATTATTTCAACGGTGAAATATCGAAATTATTACAAAATATCTCCTCATCAAAATAGTTTCAAATAAAAATAATCCTTACATGATTGTTTTTAGTTTAAAATAAATGTAATACCAATTAATTTAATCCCAAATTCAACCCCATATTATCACGATCCTAAGATACCTTTGGTTTTTTAATAACAGGGGAGTACATATCAGGACGTACATATCCAAAAACAGTAGTGAAATATAATAAAATAATGACTAACACTTTAATTTTAAATTTTTTATTTTTTACAAAATTTTACAAAAGTGAGAAACATTGATTTTAATTATTTATTTTACAGTCTTATACAAACAAAAATATATACAAATTTTATTATCACAATTAATACACCAATATTAGAGAAAAATTGATTTAATTATTAATAGAAAATAAAATTAAATAATCAAATCAAATTAATAAATATTTTAATATATCTCACCGAATTATCGCGTCTTGTAAAACTAACCTTACTCTGTTCACAGTTATATATTTCTATTACTCTTTTAAATAATAGAAGTTGCTGCTTGAATATGTTTTACAGGAACTGAAAAATAATAAAATGATACTATAAAATTTTTCAAATTAATAAATATTTTAATATGACTCACCGAATTACCGCCTCTTGTGAAGCTAACCTTCCATTGTTCTTCCATGGCACTTCATTAAACACAAATATAAAGTCAAACTCTAACACTATCCAGTTTTATGTCACTTAGGTTGTTACAGTTGGAATTGATTTTCTTTTAAAAATAAAAACCAAACATTCTCTACAAGAATGTGTATGTTTTATATACCTAAGCCATAGAGATAACTGCCGAAGTTTCAGTCCGGGCTTACAAATATCATGACTTGGTACGATCATCCTTTGCAGAACTACTTCATTAGTACACACACAATCATCGGAGAAATAATGATTTTTATAATTAGTATAAAATCTAATTCAAACAAAAACCTTTTCAAGTATGGTCAGTCACTTAAGTTATAGTTGGAATTGATTTTCATTTAAAAATAAAAACCAAACATTCTCAAGAATAATGTGTATGTTTTATATACCTAAGCCATAGAGATAACTGCCGAAGTTTCAGTCCGGGCTTACAAATATCATGACTTGGTACGATCATCCTTTGCAGAACTACTTCATAAGTACACACACAATCATCGGAGAAATAATGATTTTTATAATTAGTATAAAATCTTATTCAAACAAAAACCTATTCAAGTATGGTCGGTCATTCAGTTTACAGGTCGAATTGCTTTTCTTTTAAAAATAAAAACCAAACATTCTCAAGAATAATGTGTATGTTTTATATACCTAAGCCATAGAGATAACTGCCGAAGTTTCAGTCCGGGCTTACAAATATCATGACTTGGTACGATCATCCTTTGCAGAACTACTTCATTAGTACACACACAATTATCGGAGAAATAATGATTTTTATGATTATTATAAAATCTAATTCAAACCGTCTAACCGAATTACCGCGTCTTGTCAATCTAATCTAACATTAGTCACAGTTAGTCACACTGTATTTAATTATTTAGAGGACCTGAAAAATAATAAGTTATAATAATAATAGCAAATTTTTTTAAATTAATCAATATTTCAACATGACTCACCGAATTGCCGCGTCTTTTAAAACTAACCTTACAATGATCACTGTCAAATATTTCTAACACTGTTTTTAATTATTGATGTGTTCACTTCAACTGTCACTATGAAACTGATATAGTTCACATCTGCAAATTATGAAGTATTTGAATTTGACAATCGAAGTCTCCTAAAACTAACCTAAAAATGATCACTGTCAAATATTTCTAACACTGTTTTAAATTATAAATAGGACCTGAAAAAAATGAAATAAAAATAATAATAGCAAATTTTTTTTAAATTAATCAATATTTTATTTTGACTTACCGAATTGCCGCGTGTTTTAAAACTAACCCCACAATGTCACTGTCAAATATTTCGAACACTGTTTTTAATTATTGATGTGTTCACTTCAACTATCACTATGAAACTGTTAAAGTTCAAATCTGCAAATTATGAAATATTTGAATTTGACAATCGGAGTCTTTTAAAACTAACCTCACAATGATCACTGTCAAATATTTCTAACACGGTTTTTAATTATAAATAGGACCTGAAAAAAATGAAATAAAAATTATAATAGCAAATTTTTTTAAATTAATCAATATTTTAATATGACTTACCGAATTGCCGCGTCTTTAAAAACGAACCCCACAATGTCACTGTCAAATATTTCTAACACTGTTTTTAATTATTGATGTGTTCACTTCAACTGTCACTATGAAACTGATTAAGTTCAAATTTGCAAATAATGAAATATTTGAATTTGGCTAACCGAATTGCCGCGTCTTTTAAAACTAACCCCACAATGTCACTGTCAAATATTTCTAACACTGTTTTTAATTATTGATGTGTTCACTTCAACTGTAACTATGAAACTGATAAAGTTCAAATCTGCAAATTATGAAATATTAGAATTTGACAATCGGAGTCTTTTAAAACTAACCTCACAATGATCACTGTCAAATATTTCTAACACTGTTTTTAATTATAAATAGGACCTGAAAAAAATGAAATAAAAATTATAATAGCAAATTTTTTTAAATTAATCAATATTTAAATATGACTTACCGAATTGCCGCGTCTTTAAAAACTAACCCCACAATGTCACTGTCAAATATTTCTAACACTGTTTTTAATTATTGATGTGTTCACTTCAACTGTCACTATGAAACTGATAAAGTTCAAATCTGCAAATTATGAAATATTTGAATTTGACAATCGGAGTCTTTTAAAACTAACCTCACAATGATCACTGTCAAATATTTCTAACACTGTTTTTAATTATAAATAGGACCTGAAAAAAATGAAATAAAAATTATAATAGCAAATTTTTTTAAATTAATCAATATTTTAATATGACTTACTGAATTGCCGCGTGTTTTAAAACTAACCCCACAATGTCACTGTCAAATATTTCTAACACTGTTTTTAATTATTGATGTGTTCACTTCAACTGTCACTATGAAACTGATTAAGTTCAAATTTGCAAATAATGAAATATTTGAATTTGGCTCACCGAATTGCCGCGTCTTTTAAAACTAACCCCACAATGTCACTGTCAAATATTTCTAACACTGTTTTAATTATTGATGTGTTCACTTCAACTGTCACTATGAAACTGATTAAGTTCAAGGGGAAGTTGCTACTGATGGGTGCTTTACAGGACTGAAATATCAAGAAACAATAACTTTAAAACTAAAAATTTTACGACACTTAATAGGCTCGAACAACCTACTATTTGGTTAATAGATCAACGACCTAACGAATTGCGCCACGAATGCTTGTTACAGTGATCCAAATTAGTAGAGACATTTATATAATCATCAATTGCTCTATTAATATAAAAATTTATCGCCGCCAAAGAGGCTCGTAACCATGACCTTTTGGTTGTCAACACAACACTGTAACCAATTTCGCCACAGAGGCTTGTTGCAATGACTCCAAAACAATAGTGACATATACATATATAATCAATTAATCTAATTATAAAAATTTATCACCCCGTAATAGGAACCGAACCGCTGTCCTATCGGTTGAAAACCCACGCCCTTAAACAAAAACGCTAAATTGTCTCTTTATATGATACAAAGAGAATAGTGACATATAAATCAATAATCAATTAATCTGAATAAAAAAATTATAAACCGCCCCCTAGATTCGAACCACAGACTTTTCGACTGAAAACTCTACACACTAACCAATTGTGCCACATAAGATTGCTATCAAAATCCAAAAACATAAATCCTAACTTGTTTCAAAACCATGTTTCATAATTATTTTTTTAAATTAAAAATTCAACTCGCCCAGCCCCCCATATTTTGACACATTGTTTCACTTACATATTTGATAACCTTTGACTGAAAAAAATGTTCAAAATACAAATATACACGAAAAAAGCTCAGTGTTATCTCTTTTTTCGTAGATAGAAAAAAAAGCTCTCCAAATACCTACTTTAATTATTAAAATAATTCTCAGTTGATTGAATTATACAACTATTATATTATACAATTATTTAAATAATTAATATATTATGCAAATTTAAGGATGAAAAGTTATAAATGTTTTATTTCGTTGTTAGATTTTGATTAATATTAACAAATACTTTCTATAAAATTGCTTTTTTTTATATATTCAGAAGTCTTCGACTTTATTCTATTTGATTTTTATACGTCTTTCAGTGCAAAACGCTTTTGTTTGATAATAAAATTTATGCATTTCATTTGTGTTAAACTTGTAGGATGATTAAAAAAATACATTGAAAATCGATTTATTTAGAAGTTGTAAACAATGCTTCTTCAAATTTGGTATATTGATTTCTTTTCTACCATTTAGTATACAAATGAAAACACTATTTCAAATTTTTCACAAACCCCAACCATAAATTTGGTGTTGTTTTTCAGATATTTTAAAGGATTACATGAACTTCAAAAGCTCAAAATAAAAGTATTATTTTTTTAAATATTTTTCTTATATAAAATATATTTTGTATTTACATTTGGAAATATTTTGTGAATTTTAAATCAAAATTTTAAAAATGCTAATCTATTAGGACCATTGTCAACTCGATCGGTAAATATCGACAAAAAAGTTTACACATATTGGTATCAATTTTGAAAAGATGTGTTCATACCTAATGTCATTCATTATCTTTCAAATTTGGCGTACATATAACTCCAAAAAATAATTACCCAAACGTTTTGAATTGTGGAATGTATAATATTTACATCAAAGCGGTATGTTGAAACATTTTTTTTATCTAAAATCGAATGAAAATTGTTACTTTAGGAATGGTGGGTCCTTTGAAAATGTTTTGCCTAAGTCTCTTCTATTTGACTAAATTTATAAGTGACGTGCGCGCCATGGATCGCGCCAAACTTCTGTTACATAATTTTTCGTGAAAAACTATTGTTTTGCCCTTAAAATTATCCTACACGAAATTGTAATAAAAGCAGTAAAATTTGTAATCTCTTCAACAAAGGGGCATGAGCCACCCAGGGAAATCTCTGGGTGGGCAGCTGCCCACCCTGCCCATACGGCTCCTACGCCCCTGTATATATATATATATATATATATATATATATATATATATATATATATATATATATATATATATATATATATATATATATATATATATACATTGATTTGAAAGATTACTATAATAGCTTGAATATAAAAATTTGATGTAAGGTTTATTCAAATTTATAACAAAACATTAAACTCAAGACAGCAGAAAAACACATTACAATTGAAAAAAAAACTCGTAGATATAAGTTTTTATGTTAATACCTTGTCTGATTTGTGCATGATAATCATGTCACGATTAAAATACATGAATTTTCCATTTGGTGTGATAAAAATCGTGCTACAAAATAATATTTTCTATTGATGAAGAGATCAGGCTTTTTTTTTAATGTTCAAAAAGTTAAAAAGAAAAAGTAATGCCTTCTATGTTTTCGATATCACACATCTTCATCCCTTTAGCGTTGGGGTAAAAACTATAAACTTAATTTAGGTAAATGTGAAAACCTTTTTATGTAACATTAAAAGTAAAAAATTGTATTTCAAGGGTGAAGATATATATGATATGTAGATAAACGTTTTCCTATATCATTTTCCCTTCTTAAGTTTTATATACAGAAATATGTACACTTCCAGATAAAATGTATCTGTTTATACATATTTTGATACAATTGAACAACGACTTTGGTTAAATTTTTTTAATAGAACGATAATTGCTCGAAGTTGTATATCGTTAAGAAAAAATATACGAAATGAAAACACATTTTATTACCATTGTTAAATTTGATTTCAAATGTTAACACGTTTAGTTGGAAAAGCAAAAAGTATTTTTTATCGAAATATGGCATATATGCAACAAAGAGTACTTTTATTTTCTTTATAATAATCATTATTAAATATATCGGTTTATGTGAAAGTTTAACAACTTTAGAAACCAATATAACAATTGCTTGTCACCTTTGAAAAGAAAAATCTGGTTTATTTCTCTTCAAAAGTATATTTTTGGATTTGCTACAAACTTCTTTAACCGAAAATTTTAAAATTGCCAAAGTGTTATTTTAAATTTAAATTACTACAGTACACATATAAATTTTTCTGAACTATGGATGAAGCTAAATACTTCTTTAGGCCAATGAAAATTTTTTTTAACAAAGTTTAGCACCATAAATTCGAAGATACCCGATCTCAGTAAATCTTGGATATATCGCAAGTATATAAAATATGCTGTTTACTGAGGTTGTTCGTTGGATATCCGCAAACGTGAGATAGACTTGAAACAGGTGTAGTAAGCCTATGGAAATAAATGAGGAGCTGAAATAATCAATGAATCACAACTTGGAAACGCGTCTTGGAAAAGTTGAAATAAACATGCGTTGAAAAGCCTGAATTGAATGCGTTTGCAAAAACTTGTTGCATCTCATAATTTTTTCAATCTTCATAAGAAATTAAGGTAAATTATCTCCAAATTTTGCAAGCAAGTATTTGGAGAGCTGAATGTTAACCATGATGCTTAGTAACTCGTGTTTTGTTCATTTATCCGAATTTTCAAAACAAGAAAATCAAATTTCAAAAATAATGTGATATTATTTTTATAACAATGGTAGTACATTACATTTTCTATATTTCAAGTTTTGATAGTATTTTTATTTAATATGAAATTTTTACCACAACAAAAAGGATATATCAGCGATAATGCGTATATAACCCTCTTAAAAAAGGGGGAAGAAACACCCCGAAAAATTTATATATATCTTACATTCACAACTATAAACTACATGAACGCTTAAGATACGCTTATTTTATAACGTTGGGTTTAATAATTAGAAGAATGAAAAATGAACACTTCAATTTCATTAACTGCATTTTCTGTTATCTAATAGTAATTTAGTCAAAACTAAGCAAATTATTACAAAAGAAATGCTTGGATACTAATGCCATTATGATACCCTGAAATTTTAAATTTTAATATTTTTAATAATGGCACAGTATTTTGTGTAATTGATTGTTTATGTGGATAAAAGCATCAACAATTATTACTCCGATGATAAGATTTCACAGCATATTTATTAGGAGATTTATACAATTAATGAACTTCTAGATCTTAAAATGTGCAAAGGCATGAATTATTTCTTAAATATTTTGCTGTGAGATCTTTTAAATAAGCTAGTTGTAACCATACAAAATAATCTATAAAACATAATATATATAATCGACATGTACTTATTCCAAAAAATTTATGCTGAATTTAATGTATAGTTTTTCCATACATTAAAATGAAATAAAAGTACAAATATGACATCAACAAATATTTCAGATTTTCAAGATACGTCAGTCTTTTTCCATACAATGAAATGAAATGAAAGTACATACAATGACATATTACTCTGAAATAGTAATAAATGCTGCGACTCATTACCTTTTACCAGATTTAAGCAGTCGTTGTAAGTATATTTGACCGTAGTGGTTAAACTACAGATCAGATTTTGGTCTGAGTTCATTTCAATATAGTTCATTTCATAATAAAAGCAGCGCGGGATTGTTAACAACTCGATTAGTACATTTTAAAAACACATAATAACATTAACTCAATCACAAAATATTTTAAACAAAAATAAATTGTTAACTCCAAAAAAAAAAGCTTAAATGAACCAATTCCTATTATCAGACTGAACTCTTTAAAGTACGAAACAACAAGAAAATATTCAGCTTCGAATTTGGAAAAAGAACAGATCCCATTCCACCTTCCGGTTATATTTTGCACATAGCTTTAATGTAAAACATTACAAGTGTGTTGTAGTATTGATATTGTACAAATTTTAAAATTGCTGGTGCATTTTTTAAATGTTAAAAAAATTATAAATCATTTTTACACTTATATTCACGATTTTGTTTCAAATAAAAGAAATCTGAATAATTAATACATAGCTAGTCAAACATTTGAAGGCAATAAAAATATTTTAGGCAATTAGCCTATTATGTTGAATGAACATGCAGGTGATGTCTTGTTCGAGGAAAATTTGAGTTCTCACATTTATCGTTCAATAATATAGCATCAAATAGTCGGATAAATTTCATCAGACCTTAAGTTTCAAGTAAGTTAAAAGCCCTTAAAAATGAGTTATTATAGAAGAAAAAAAGTATAAAGTACTTTGCGCTTTTATTGTTTTATCAATTAATTTTATTAAATAATATTGACATGTGTTTCGTTCGATCTGTGTAATCATTTTCAACCTTTTTATTTAAAAATTTGATTAAACTCCATGACAGAAAAATCTAACTCTAGTAAAAACTGGCTCAATTTAGAGTGGAAATATATTGAAGTACAACGCATGTTTCTGTTTAAAATAGTATTTTTGCATACGTTCTAAATTTATAAATTAATGTGACGAGAAATATCCCTGGAAGCTGATGACATATTTCAAATTGAACTAAGTTACCTGAAGTTTTTATAAAATAATAGAATTGAACATATATCGTTATCAATAAACATCAAAAATATGTATTATAATTATGGTAACAGATGAAAAATCATATCAGTTAATGGTCTTCAAGCAAGAACATCTTGGAACATAAACAGCAACTTGTAATAGTATCTACTCTTGAAAAATAGTGCATGTCTGGCTGGCTTGATGAAGTATTAATGTATTTTCAAAATTTATAGTAAAATAAATAAATAATTTATCCTTGAATTTACGATCCCGCAAAAACGTTTCAATATGTATAAGCTATTCCATTAAACTATGTTGAAAGATTGATAGTATAACGCATACATGTTTACCCATAAGTATGTTTACATGATTATACTTTATGCTTTCATTACATAACGTGTTTTCCTAGGGCGGTAAAGATTGAAATTAAATAATTTTAGTGTAATTGTGAAAGGGTAATGTCATTGAGTACAAGTTGATCTAAGTTATCACAACATGTTTCTCCTAATACCCAAGTAGAATTTTGAAAAAGAGTCAGTGTAGACGGATTAGAATAAAGTCACATTAGTTCAGCTTAATCTTGTTTTTTTTTATCATAATTTGTAGGTATCTAAAATATAAGCTATACGAAAAAATGATCCAAACAAAAGTATTTTTAAAAAAAATTAATATTTTTTTAATGTACAGTTTTTCAATAACCATCACCGTTTAGAAAATATTTGAGCCACGAATACAGTTTTCTATTGGTGAAAATTTTTTACAATTCGGTTTAGCTAATATGTGTAACAAACAAACAAACATTCGTATTTATAATATTATGATAAAATATTCAGATATTGGAGCTTATCATGGACCTGTTAATTGGCTGGTACTAAATTATAGGTTACAACTTAAAAAAAAAGTAAAAAGTAGGCATTGATTAGTATTAACTAATTCAGTAACATATTAAGGTCACTGAACAATTATCAAATTTTGACTCATCGTTGTATCTATCACACTTGGCATATAATCGACATTAGTCTGATTTGAAATATCCTTCGTAGTTAAGTTAAAATCATGGTTTTCAAATGTGTGAATGTTTGTTGGATTATTTTTAATAACTGTTGAGAAATTGGACAAATATAAAATAGATTATATATACACCGTAAAATGGAACAACCATTAATTCTTAAAAATTATTTGAGCTCTCAAGGATACTAATACCGTCAATTATAAATGTTAAAAGTACATTGAGGAAACAAGTAAATAAATATAAAATATCTATTCTTTTTTATATCATTACTGGATAAATTTGGAGTTAATTATTTTCTAATATTTATTAATAAACTATTTGCTCACAAATTATCTCTTGTCGTTAATTAATAATATATCAGCCAACAATTCACTAAAATGACTTTACATAGTCAGGTGGGTAAACAGTAATGTGGTATAGCCGAAAATCTGTTAAAGGCTATATAGGGATATGTTTAAATGCTACTCTGTATTAACAGAAATTTTGCAAACAAAATTAATAATTTCTACGACAGATTGACAAAAATTCTTAGAAAGTATTATAAAATTTTTGAATTACTATATAAAATAAATAAATAAAATAAAATATTTATAAAGATTTTTTGCAAAAGTCTAGTCAATTTCAGCATCTAGTTTTCGTATAAAAATATTTTTTTAATAAAAAATGTATTTGAATTTTTCCATAAATTTCAGAATTATAAAAATACTCAAATGTTTTTTTCGTACGAATATACAATAAAAAATATGGTGTTTGATTTACAACAAACAAAATTCCGTTCATATAACCTAGAACATTCTCAATATTAGTATGTATTTTAGATGTAAACGAATCTTTGAAATAATTAAACTTGAAACTAGTATGGCTTGGAGATTTACAATGTTTTTATAAAAAATACAATAACTATTTTGAGTTTGATTTTTGACATATGCTTCGATCTATATAAGCGTTCTGAAAACAGTGACACTGTTATGAAAATCGTAATACAGACTGAATTAGTTGTATGTATTCTAGGAGGAATTATGAATTTTACTCTATTAGTTCGTTCATGAAACAATTAAAGGTTATAAAATGTAATTCATATTTCAGCAGGTCATCCAGTAGTCCATCCATCACCAACTAGTTCTATCGTGAAATATGCTTTAAAGCAGCATGCTATGTATCGACAGTGTTATCTTATCATTTCAATAACACTCATAAATCATCCTATATCTATTTTGTACACTCTATAGAACTTAAAACAACTTTCTCTTCTCATGACGATGGCATTGCAAATTATTTTAATTGAGACTTGTTAAAAGGAATCAGGATAAAGAGTAGATGGATGTGGATGATGAGTGAAACAGTTTTTGAAAAGAGTTTTGTTGTAAGGAGAAGAAGATGAATGTTAAAACTTTGTTAAAATTTTAAAAGACGCTCCGTATTAATACATGTATATCTTTTAAAGTATATGTAATATGTAATAAAGTATCTTCACTTTTTAGAAAAGTGGATAGGTATAAGTAGATGGCACTTGTGCTTAAATAAAATTTATATATCAATTTAACAGAAAGTTAGTTTATTTTATAGGCAAAAAGCTTTTTTTATATAGTTTGTTTAAACTTTCAATAAAACAAATGGTAGAAAACAACTTGTGATTATCATCTATCATTGAATATATTCAACTATGAGAAATTGCTTTTCTAAGGTAGTGCTCCGCTTGTATTGGATCTAGCGAAATTTGGAACTCAGTATTTTTTTTCAAGTTATATTTTTACTAGGAAAAAATTTTTTCATATAATATTTATTTAAACAGATATTAATGAAAAACTGCCTGAAAACGAGTTTGTGGCTGAAAAATTAACGTTTCCACTCATGAATAAGTCTAAAACAAAAGCTTTATAGAACAATAGTTGCCTAGAATTAGTCAATCTTTATTTTTCAATACTAATTTTTCATAAAAATTTTCAACCTCGAGAAGAAGTGGTGTCAACCCACATGATTAAATCAACTCTCGGTACATAGACAACTTTAAAGTGGAGGGTAAGGAGAACCTACAGCCAAATATTATTGACAATCGATGCTGTTTGGTCGAAATGCGAATTATAGCGTTTAATACACAAAAATCGAGTATTAATTAGTTAACATTCATTGTTGTTATATTCATTAATTTTTAATTATTATACCATACGTTTTAAAATTGTAAACAAATTCTTTTCTTTTTCATGTAAATATTTTGAACGGTTTTACTTCTTCGAATTAAAATAAATAAACATTTTTCAATCAATAAATTTTAATTGAAAAAAATATATAATTAAATAAATAAAATAAAAAATATGTATAATAAATGTTTGATACTTTATGAAAATGATTATACTTTATTTTATGCAAACAAAATATATGAATTTTTAATTAAAATTATTTAAAAGTATGTGATTAGTTAAAATTAGTTTGCGTTTATAAACATCCTGCGGGCTTTAATTATATAATGTATCTATAAAAAATTTGACATGTCTTATTAAGAATATATATTGCAAACTTTATTCACTTTTTAACGTCTATGAAAATATTTATTTATGTATTATACAGATGACCTGAAATTTGTTCTGCTTAATAAGTCAATAAAAGCTGATTGAATGATACTTACAGATTTTGATAAAATTAATTTGGGTAGATTATTTAGTAAAATCACTCGACAGTAAAAAATTTAAACAAATAGGGTATTTGCAATATGAAAAATATAATATTTGGTAAGTTTACTTATATTTTTACTTAGAGTTTCAAACTAAACAGACTTTGATTTAAAATTTTTAACATAAAAAATAATTTTGTTTTTAAGATTTAAAACATTTTAACTTACAGGTTACAAGCTAGGATATTATGTTGACTACAGTTGTCAAAATGTACCACAAAAATGAAATCATTAATTATTTTAGAATTAATTCATTAATTGTTTTTCGCTACATACTTCTACACCACAACCAAAATCAGTTATATAATGGCAATATATAACGTATTTCCTAACTCTTTCACCTTTTTTTACAAAATTAAAATAATATCTTAAATATTGAACAAGTAATGCCTATGAATATGAAGACATGCAACGAAAACCTTGCTGTCAAATTTAATTTATGTTTACGGAAAGGATACAAACAATAAAATCCAGTAGAAAAAAATTGTTTAGAATTTTTTGATTCACCATTCTACTTCGTTGTCTGAAATTATATTTGTTTTTGATTGTATAAAAATAGCTTTGTCATTTAAGACAAAGATAACTATAATTATTAAATATTGAATGACAATAATGATATGGTTATTTTTTTAAAGTTAATTTTTATCCTTTTTCCAATTGTCTATTGTGAACTGTTATTCTTATCGATTTTATGCAAAACTAATTGTGGTTAAAGTAGGATTTTTTAATTACAAATTTATTATGTATAAAACCTTAAATTGATAGTTTGGACACTGTTGGGGACTTGAATGCAATCAACTCTTTACAGAAATAATATGTAGGGGAAATAATAATACATATGGAAAACTTGAACCGCTTTTTACTTGAAACGTAATGTTTTTTTACAAAATCGCTGAAGAGTCTCATTTATAATTCGATAGAAGTTGATAACTATGTGGAATATGAGTCAAGGCTACCCAGTATCAGAAACAGTTAAACCGACCATTGATACGTTGACCATACTTTTTTTAGAGAAATTTAAAAGCCATTGAAGGATTAATGACCACTTTTAAAGTTATATAGCATACGTTGAGGTGACTACAGTAAGAAGAAAATTAATTTTACAAAATTAACAAAACGGAACGTTTAATAAACACAGTTCTTTTCAGGAAAATTCTTAGAATTCGCTTCTGCAAATTCAAATGTGTCAGTAAACACTTAACATGTGATTTTTTCTCATTAAAATTAAAAAAATGCGATTCTTTTTATTGTCTTTCTCTTTAAATTTAAGTTATTATTATACTTTAAATTTATAGTATACTTTTGTTTAAAGTGTACTAAGTGTATTCGGTACTTAGTGTCGATTCAATATTTGATAGTTGTTTTTTGTTTAAAAAAGCACCCTCTTTTAATTCATATATGATATTTTGTAACTCTGTCTTGGTAGATATATAATATCATTTCATGCTCATTTTCTAGAGCTATATATTTGATTAGCATTGTTTTATAAAAATAAAATCGTTTAGACAGTGAGTGATAAGAGTAAAGTGATCGAACCTTAAAAGTAATCGCATATACTACATCTAATCTTACACATTTATAATATTTTAAAAGGAATGATTTGTAACTATGTATAGTATTAAATTATTCAACGGTTACTTGAAAGCCATTTAATAGCTTGAAAAGTAGATTGTACTTTTAAATTCGGATATCGTTTAGGTTTGTCAAAGGTATCATTGTTTTTTTTTTTTATGTTTTTTCTAATAATTGATATATTTAGTTTTAGTATATTGGAAAAAAATAAAGGATATTTTTGATGTTATTCCATTAATGTGATCAATCTGTAACGCAAACAAATTCGCTTAAGAATACGCACAAATGTGGACACAATTTATAAAATTTCATAATTACTTTACATATTTTATATTGTTTATCAAATATTTTGTAACGAAATGTGTAATATCGATAATTTTTAATGATGCAATCAAGTTTCAGTTACTTTCAGGATTGAACAATATTGTTTTCGTTTATTTTATTTCAGATTTATTTTATCAAAAATAATAATGCCATGACGTTATATAAGAAAATATCGGCTCATATAGAGCCCGCTACAACTCATATTATAGATAAATCAAAATTTCCAATACGAATCTTCCCAATGAATCTTCCCTTCGAAAAATATTATCACAAGGTTGTGTTGCATCGTTTATGAGTCGTTTTGAGCTAACATTTAACGAAATACAAGAAGTTGAGTTTGCATCACATTAAAATAAGAAAAGAAATAAATGAAAGATATTTTGGACTGGCCATCGTCGATTTGAGACGTTTAGCTAATGAATACGCTACGTATAATAAAATAGTAAACCGTTTCAATACTACATGCAAAGATGGAGTTGCAAGTTGTTTAAAATATACAGATATGTTAGTGAATCGACAGCAGTTGGGTTAGCCCGGTTTTAATATAATATAAGTTGAAGGTTTTTATAATAATTTGATGGAATTGTATGTTAAATATCATTTCAAACCAAATTCAATTTATAACATGGACGAAACGGGAATCAGCACTATACCTTAAAAAAACATGTTAAATTATTACGACAAGAGGAAAAAAATTTGCTGGTAAACTTGAGTTCCGAACAAGGCATGATGATTACCGCTATATGTTGCATGAACTCCAATAACCATTACGTTTCAACTGCATTTATCTGTCCTCGTAAGAGACCTCGCGATGATTTATTAAACGGTAAATTGTTCGTTTAATGGTTACCTCATGTTAGAAATTTTGTACATCCACCACGAGAAAATCCAATTTTAATTATTCTCGATAACCCCTCGTCTCACATAAGCATAGAAGTTTTATCATTTACATGTAAGAATAATTTTGTTATGTTAACACTTCCGCTACATAGAAGTCATAAATTTCATCCTCTTGATAGATCTATTTTCAGTCTATTTACAGATAAATGTATGTCATAACATCGTCGAAGAGGTACTCAATACAATGTCGATACGTAGGTTCAACGATTTTGGTAAAACGGGACTTCTTGTACAAACAAGAAGTCACGATGGGCAATGCTGGGTCTGAATAAAATCTTTGAGATAAGGAAATTGCAAAATCAAATCAATTAGTGAATGTGAATCAACATGATACTGAAAATTTACTCCTGTCAAAAATAAAAATATCACATTCTGGAAATACATAGATCCGCCAATCGAAGACGAGAATTTCGTTTGTAGCCTGTCTTCAGTGGTTTCCAGAACAATGTATTTCATACAAAAGAAGATTTTTATTAGTGATTTTTGTACTTAATTTCCTTTCTATGTATCTAACTGTCAATATTTGCTTCGCTATAACATTTGAACTCCTTGTTCGATTTTGACAAAATTTGGTATATATCTTCTAAATTTTGTGTACGAATTATTTATATACTTTTTATTTACTTCTGAGTGAGGTGTACTGTTCTCAGAGCTACTAGCATTTTAAATTCAGTATTCAGTCTAAAAAAATAATTAATTAATAAACAAAACTTTAAATATGTATTTTAATAAACTAGATTCACTTAATATTATAAAATGTCATTATTTATTTATTCAGATGAATGAAGCAGCTTTATGGATAAATATCTATATGTAATATTCCACATATAATCATGACTTATAAGCTATATGTATTATAAAATTAACTAATATATGTAAACCTCACTTTTAAGTGAACTAACGAATTAAAAGCATCTATATGTATTACCTTCAACTGCTATCGCTATAGAACACTATAAACAAAGTTTAAACTTTCAATTTTGTAGATTTTATATTATAAAATACTTATTCTAAGCTAAGGTAGTATTACAAGATGCTAGAAAAATGTGCACTATTTCTTCAAAAGAAATAAACTGGTAGACAGAGATACGATTTGAAGTACATGTATTTATAATTCAGATACATGATACAAAATACGTATTTTAAACTTGCATTTCAAATAGTTTGCGTTACAAATATTTTGTATTTATATTTAGATACTTTTAAAAGGTATTTTTGTATTTTGAAAATATAAATACTGTTTCATATCTCTTGATAATTGGTATTAAAAATGTAAACGTATAAAAACAGATTTCCATAAAATAACAAACAAGTATCTCCAAAAATACCAATAACTTTACTAAACATACCAGATAGATGGAGCTTCTTGGAAATAATGTGAAATAAAATAACATAGGTAGAAGAAATAGAAAAAATTTAAAAAATTTTTGTAGGAATTACAATAAAGATTTCAATAAAAATTCCTGACAACCCCCATTTCACATAAATTTCCAACATTTCATAATTTGTATGTAATGACACACACACACACACACACACACACACATATATATATATATATATATATATATATATATATATATATATATATATATGTGTGTGTGTGTGTGTGTGTGTGTGTGTGTGTGTTTGTAAGTGAATGTGTGTGTGTGTCATTACATACAAATTACAATAAATATATATGTATATATATATATATATGCATATATTAATTTTCAATGTAATTTTCAATTTATCTTGGTTGATAAAGACCACGTGGAAATTACACATTGGTAAGATAATCCAATGGTGTTTACGTACAAGGCAATTTTTCTCAATCATTTGAATTATTCCAGAGAACTATTTCAGTTAAAGTTGTAAGGCTTAATATTAAAAATTGAAAGGAAGGCTCACTTTGAAGAAAATTGTTGAAGCCATTTTCGAGAAAATCTTAAAAACCTGGAGTTTACACGAATCAAGGGGTATTACAGTTTTGTTTTTTACAGTTACTAAATGCTTCACTGCCTAAGGGATAATATGAAGTTGAAATACTAAGTTTAGTTAATTTAACATTAAGCGTTCCATACGATATTGATGTCACAAATACACAGAACCAAAAAATTATGGAAATTCACCTTTTTGGATTCAGAGAATCTCAAAACATACACTTCTGATGATAACTCCGGTGATTACAATACTTCTTTTACTTGTTCTAAAAGAAAGTAAACAATGCATTTGCAGAAGCTTACCAAATATTTTGTGATATTTTTATATAGGAATGCAGCATAAATCTTCAGAGATATCGTTTTATTTTTATCATTATAAAGTTACCGTTTCTCATCACCCAATCAGTTAAGTAACCGTATATATCAATAAAATGACTTAATTTCTAATAATTTGAAAGTATATAAGGTAAATACGAAAAAGTTATTTATTGCTCAATTATCAAAAATAATTTTTCAAAACAAATTTTTTAATTGAATAAATTTTTATCATTTTTGGAATTTGCTATTAAGAAATACTTATTTAAAATAATTCGAATAAAAAAACATAATTATTGCAGAAAATTAGAATTTTGAATTTCGATTATCTTTAAATTCAAGTTTTATAATATAATGGACGGAAAAAGTTCTTGAATCCTTTTTTATTTTTTTAGGAACTTTGGGTCATTACATGAATGCGCAAATTGTGTCCTTAGCTTTCCCACATAAACGTTTTTCAAGAAAAACTTTGTTCGGTTTATTACCAGATGTTTATTACCAAATGCAGTAACTAAACACATTTAATGAACTTAACTGATTAATAAACAACATGTACGGAGATTCGAGGTTGATATCTCTAAATATCACGGATACAAATTTTAAAAATACATAGATCATATAACATCAGCTTATTTCCAAAATTAGAAAATGGTGGCTTTATTGTACAAAAATTATTTTAATCCCAACGTATTTTAAACCCAACACTAATAAAATCCACATTAAGTAATACATCACTTAAAACTGTTATCAAAAGTTTTTTTCCGCATATATAATATTGGTCAATCTTTGAAGCACACTGTATAAATAAATGCGGCAATCCATTCAAGCATGTACTTACTTGTTTACTTGTTTGAAGTTAAAAGCTCATAATACTTAATCTAATAATAATACAAACATTAATATTTATAGCTATGTTAATACTTAAAAATTTTTCATATCAAACGAAGGAAATTAGTTTTTTATTATTTTTGATAAAACTATTCAAAATAGAATAAAATGACAATTTAATGTAACAAACAAAAAAACCACGAGTTGATCCTTTCATTACTGTTCCACATATTTATAAAGTGCTTAATCCGAATATGTAGTCATTAAACATTTTTTTGTCAGTAGTTTGCAAAGTTCATTTTCCTCACTTAATCGGACCATTGTAAACACTCCATAAAGAGAAAGTTCAGGTTTATGGTCAGAAGTTTAACCCAAGTTTATTTACAGGTTTAATTCACGAAATGTCCTTAAAAATGCATTATATCATTTTTATCAGTACATAGCTTTGTAAACAAAATTTTGTAGGTGTAAAGAACCATAATATCAGTTTCTCTCCAGATTTGACAGGAACATTTTCCAAGCGCCAAAAATGGGTTTTCGCTTATTTTCACATGTAAAAATTGAAATAAGAATATCTCGGATTGATCTTGATGGATAAAACACAGATATAAGTTTAATGTAGTTACAGCACACATAGGTCTCTGAACCCCATGCAATAACTCATTAACCTTTAGAAACAAATTAAACCAAATAAATATAAAACATACAATTTTGATTATCCATCTAAGTGACTTCGATGCATTTGACATATGTCCATCTAAACCATATCCAAATTCCTCATTAAATAATTAAATATTTCCTACCAAATAACGCCAAAAGAATAAAATCATTTAAACTAGATATAACTGTGGGAGAATATATAGATGGTCTAGTGATTTTAGTTTTATTAAGGATATATCTTTTATTATAACCATAGAGGACACCGCAATTCATTTTTTTTATTCAAAAAATAATATATGTACATATACGGTGATTTACTAGTTTTAGTAATTTGATTGTATGAAGTTACGAACAATATCATTCCCAACGCACATATGGATATTTATTTAACAAATAAAATCATTCATTAATTGTACCATATAAAACCAATCTTCTCGTGGGTCAAACTCGGAATCTTACGGAATCAGCTGATTTTTTTTACAAACCATAATTTTGGTATTGTAAAACTTGTCATAAAAATCATAGTTCGTCACGTGTAAAGAATTTTTGATATTCAAAGGTCCCAAAAATCAATTTTTTGAAAATATCTCAACTCCAATTGTATTTAAATTTATATTATAAAAATTCCTTAAAAATTTTGCTTGAATCCATTTTAGAGATAGAGGGCGCATACGAATAGCTATACGTACTTTAGCGGAATTCAATCGTTAATACTAATCTATTATACAATTTTTTAAGATGATTATTCATTAAATATTGCAATTTTATACCTTAAATTTATATTCTTTATAAAGCAAGTAATTCTTCAGTATTACTATGTATGTAAAAAGTATAAAAATAATGAAATAATACCAATAGGTAAATCTTTCGAAATATTTTTTGAGCTAATTGTAAGCCTGATATTTCTTAATATATTTGGATATTCGGATTTAAGATATTTGTATTTATGTTAGAAAAAAATAAGAGAATATTTTCTTCATCATCATCATTTCATATTCATCATCGTTTTCTTCGTTGTGATTGACGTTAACTATCAATCTTCAAAAATGTAAGACATTCACAGTGCGAGCCACATGCACCATTGCATTAAGGATGGATGGATATGGTTAAGGTCAGCTAACGTAAACTGTGTGTTTTTCTTGAATTCTGTGATGTTGTCAGCTTGGAAGGTCTACCAAATTGTAGGTGGCAAGGGCTTTAAAAAATTGCTTCTGTAAACGGTGTAATACTTTGCTTCAGCAGCAATTAAGCGGCGCTCGTAATATTCACAATCTTTCACTAATTGTCGTTCATTTCCATCACTTCGTTCTTCTGCTCTTTTGATGACGTCATCCTTTAATTCAAGAGTACTTACTTTACTGATAACTCATCAATAATTCGCAGATTTTCTAGCCTCAACTGTTTCATCTGCAACTTTGCCATAAAATAAACACAATGTTTTAAAATTAAATAAGTCATATATTTTCTTACTGACTACACTTGGTATCGTTGAAAGTTCAGCTTCTTCAAGACGTTTCGCTGCTTCAATTGAATTTTTACTAACAATACCAAACAAAATTCTGTATACAAATTAGAAGACTAGACAGGTTGCTATGTAGTAATTTTCGTATATAAAGCTTCTTGTTTCGTGGTTTTGTTTTTTAAGAAATATTTTAAGAAGAATTTTTAACAAACAAACTAGTCCTCAGATGAACGAAGGCTTATAAGAGTGGTACAAGATGAAACACATCTATATGTAAAAGCCGTTATTTTTAATATTCGGAAAATTGTCAAAATGAATTTCATTGAAATGAACGGTTTTCCTTTATGGATATGAGACGTGGATAACAACAACAATACAAGTCAATAGCGGTGACATTGATCAACAGATAAAAGTCACCGATTGAGGTAAATTTTTCAAATACATACAGCGATAAATAATAAAATAATAATAATAAAATAATAAAAATAAATGTCATAAATAATAAAAATCAAGGAACGCCCGTTTATTTTACACCGGGTTAGCAAACAGGTTCTGGCAAAGAACAGATTGACATGACAATTCTATTTCAATAATATTTTTATTTTTAGCATGCATTTACTGTTTTTGCAAAGACATATTTCAAAAATGAAAAAAATAAAAACTGAATTGAAATAAATCATTGTGTATATCACTGATGAGTGTTTTGGTTTGGTAATATATAAATCTTTTTAAGAAGAAGGAGATTCTAGAAGACGTAAGCAAAATAATCAGTGAAGTGAACAAGCCGTCTAATCCGTGAACAACAAACTGTCAGCTATATAAATTAGTTGCTCTAGTGACCACTACTATACTCTTCTGCAATATATACTAGAGAAGGAGACTTGTTCGCCACTAGAAATAATCCATAATATAAAAGATGAACCACCATCAGTTTTCTATTTAACAAACACACAGATATATTTAACAAGCACACACTTATATTCAAATATCAGAAAAAATGAACCGATCATTAGTAATTTTCGAACAAAAGTTCCATATTTTATTCAAACGATAAAATTGTTAAATATTGATAGTAGCTATTCAAATTATACAATTTAAAATTGGTATACTAGTTTCGTTTAAGGCATCAGTACAATATACTAGAATTCGGGAAATGTGCAAAAAATATATAGTAGGGTGAAACCCACTGGAAACGGACAAGAATATAACGAAAATGAAAGGAAAAATAATTTACGGACGATTTACGGTCGAGAAGTGGAACGGGGAAAGTTTTTAAGGGTACAACACGGTTTATTTCAATTTCCGGCCAAATTACAAGTCCTATGAAAAAAAAGTTGTAGGTAATAAAAAGATCTACAATTTTTGTATTTAACTTAAAAAAAAAATAGTGTACTTTATTCGAAATAAGGTGGAAAAATAAATATTTTAAATTTAAAAAATTATAGTGTATTTGAAACATAAAAATGTAAGTAAAAAAATGAGTAAACATTTTTTTGTAAAAGATATACATACCAAAAAACTTATTATTTTAATTTTTGACGCAAATTTTGTTTTTTGTAAAAACATGTAGTAACGTCAATAAAAGGTGTAGATCTTTAAATTATCTACAACTTTGCCATAGTTTTGCCGGAAATAGAGATATACCGTGATATACCCTTAAAAACTGCAATTTTGATATATCCTCTTTCATTTCCAATGGGTTATATTCTACTATAATTTTTTTTTGTTTCAAAAATTATCGACCCTAGTCTATTATGCTTTATTAAAAAATTTGAATATTTAATATACATTTTAACATAAAGTTTTATGATTGGAAGTGTACATCTGTACCTATTTCTTCAATTTTATTTGTTTGCTTGTTCTTGACGATTGAATTCCCTTAAAATTTTCATCCCCTATAAAACATTTTCCTAGATATATAATATACATTTATACGAATGACAAATGAAATCTGTATCAACAGAAAATAAGATTAAGTTTTCAATCATTTTATTAAATAGTATTATTTTTTATTAAGAGATTAATTCTATCTGTTATTTTTTCTTTAGAAGTTTCTGTTTTATTTACGAGATATGTTGTTCAATAATATTTGTTTATATAAGAATATGTTAGTATTACTTTTAATCAAAAAAGATTTCATTTTTTTTTTTTTTTTTTGGCCGGAGAACAAATTTACATTAACATAAGTGAATATATAAACTTATCCTATATTCGAGTAGGAAAGGGAAGGTGGCACATAATGAATGAATGAGTCAATAAAAAAATTTTGGAGAAAATTTTATGCATACTTCAGGCATTCCGTAAAATAAGAATATTATATGAATATTTTAGAAAAGCGTCAATTTGAAATGAAATTCACAACTAATAAATGTAAATAAGTAAGCCATGACCCAAAAAAATTCAAAAACATAAATTGTTAAAACTTCAATCGATTACACTTATTTATCAACGATTTAAAAATTATTTACTTCTTAAATAAGATTTTGTGTTAAATTTTTGAGAAATCCTTTATTTGTGCAAATGATTCATAAAGTATATCAAGGCAACTACAGAAAACTTATTATGTAGAACGATTGTTAACAAATATTTGTACGACAAATTCTATGGTGACTTTTTAGTTTGAAAAATAATCTTTTTCATTAAATAAGTAAAATGATTCTTGTTATTGCTAATGCAAAATAAATATGGCTATTGAATACATTTTGTAGTTAGTGGGTTGTATATTACATAAAAGATACTGAAAAGGGTAGTTTTTAAAGAAACAAAATACAAAATTTATAATTCAACATTACCACCGCTTACATTAACCAAATATATATTCTCCTGTACTCTCCACCATTAAAATTAATATTTTTGTTATAGTTTCAAATTTCTTTATAGCGGAAATTGTCAAAAAGTTTCTGTTTAAAATACCATTAATGAAGATCTACGTCGATGATTCAATTATTACAATCCAAGAGGAATACATTAAAAATATATAAGGTACTTTCAATAGATATTACAATAAAATTCAATTCACCATGGAAATTGATATTAATAATTGCATGTCGGTCCTCGACACGAGGTTAATGAGGATGAAAGACAGATATTGCTACATTAAACTTACGCATTCTGATAGAGTTTGAAGTTTTATATCGTACCAGCCAAAAAACAATAAATTGGAGTAATCAAGAAAACGCTACATAAAATTTTAAACATCACTTATTATTTCAAATTAATATCCGTTATGTTTCACTAATAAGTTATCCAGGATTATAATTGAACATAATAGAGCTCGTGTATAAATTGTAGAGGCGCCACTTTTGTCGATACAAGTAATCTTTGGTTTTTATAAATTGAACTTGACGAGATCATTGAGAGAGTAAATATAAAGTAGAAATTAGACAAAATTATACAATTCTGATTTTTACCTATCATTAATAATAAAATTTGTAGTCAGAACAAAGGGGAAAAATTATTTATATCACGCCATGTAATAAATGCTAGTAAATTTAAATATCCAAATGGCAACATAATAATAACCTAAGTTTCTTATTATGGTTTACCATCAGCTATTGTCCTGAAATAAATAGGTGTGCTTGTTGAATTAAATAATATGTAATATACATATTATTCCTTTCAGTTTTCCAGCAAAAATAACTAAAAATATTATGAAACTCATATCCAAATATTATGAAACTTGGTATTCAAAATATTGATATGATAATCTAGCGCTTGTTGAAGAGTTTTTTCCGAAAAAAATTTCTTAGACATGCTTTTTAATAATACTCTTTGAAAAGCACTAGGTTTTCATGTCAATATTGCGCACACCAAATTTCTTAACATTTCGTAAGTATTTTTGGTAAAAGAAAAGTCTCAGTTTCCTTTATGAATTAAAATATTACGGGATCTTATAACAAAAATTGTACACTCATAATATTAAACCACACTCCAAAAGTACAATTGAAAACGAGTGAGTATTATAATTAAAAAATAATTAAAACATCCAAAATTGAAACATGAAAAATTGTATAATATTTTATTCTTTCGAATGCACAGCATAACCACAGAATAACATAATTTTCAGAATAACATTATGTCATAAGACTAATATCTTATGACATCACTCCATTGAGTTGAAGATTTCTTATAAAATCAAAGACTATACAAGAAGTGAATAAATAAGTGTCATGGTGACTCATCCGTAAAATAGACACATTCCACTCCTTTCTTAATTAGTAATCTTTGATCTTCGAGCCAAATCGAAATTGGATTATACGTTTAGTTTTCATTACATCCAAAACTGCAATGCATTTGGCACCAATTTCATAATGCGCCAAATTTTATACTTTGTTATTGTTCACATTTTGCAGTTTGTTATTTATTATAAAATTTTGCTTGCTTCTCGAAGTTTCTAGCATTGTCGACGACGATTTGTTATTTTTTTGTCAATTTGATAAATAAGACAGAAGCTAAAACATTTTGCTTTAAAAGAATTCTAAATTAAAACAAGAGTTATATTTTATCAATCAAAGGACTTTTGTTACTACACATCTCTGAAACTGTATATAGTGGTTTTTATTCGAAAAATATGAATAAAAGACAAAACTATAACTGACCTAGACATCGTCCTCATGTTTACTTTTAATTTTTGTATATAGTGAATGTAAATACATTATGAATTTGCAGAATTGACAAAATAAAATTTCTTCACTAAATCATTGTTGCACACAATCCTTGTTACAATACTTGACCGGTAGGTATACAACGTATTGAGTATTGAGAAATATACTTGTTTTATTTTATTGATGAATAAGATACGATATTTTTAAAGTTAGGACATTGAAATGAACAATGTACTTTTAAATCCCTTGCAGCCAAAAGTTTTTCTATTTTTTCCTCTATATATATATATTATTTATTATCTAGTTTTCATCTTTGATTTTATGTTTTAATGTCTTGTGATCCAATAATAGTGGAGTGTACGTTCTGTTCAGATTTTTATTTGAAACTAGCAAAGGACCAAAGCGTATCAATTTTTAAATCAGCAAAATTACTCGTAATTTTTTTTTGCACAATTTAGATTGATCTTGTTTCACATTTTCGAATAATTTGGAATACTTAATTGAAAGAATAAAAGAGAAGTATATTTTGAAAATTTAATATAGACTAGTGTAAAGACCAGCGCTGTTTTGCTAAGACTTACCGTTCTCAATATTTGCATTTTACATATTTCCTAAGAAATAGTTTTAAATTATCCAAAAGATATCAGTATTTGTATTGTATATGGTACAACTAGACGATTTTGTAATTCGTTTGTCTGTATTTATTTTTGTTTGATCCGTGTAATTCCCGAACGCATCACATCCCAAAGCCAGAAGTGGCTTTGTGATAATAAATTTTCTAAAATTATTATTATTCTCACTGATTGATATTTTTGTTAGAAATCAATGACATTATCAAGTAGAAAAGTATTTATTTACTTCATAAGTTTATTGTTCCGGCCCTAAATAGGGGAGTTAACTAATACTGAATGTTAGTTATTTGTTATTTTTACTGAATTTTTACTGAATGTTTGTTATTTGTTATTAGTTGTTTGTTATTTTAACACATTAAAATATGAAACTAGACTAGAAAATAGACTCGTAGTTTGGAAAACAAAGTTTTATATGTAATAAATATGGCAATTCAAACAAAATTACGTCATTTATTTATAAACTCACTCTTTGGTTAATCAAGAATTTTGATTTTCCATATATTTCTTAATTTAAAGTCCCATATTCGTAAAATAAAGACGCTTCAATTAAAGTAATTAAAAAATTTAGTCAAAAATAAAAATATACTAAAATTATTCAGTATATTAAAAGTTTACCTACTTGAATAGACAATAATTATTTCTAAATATTTGCTCCTTATAAATACATTCAGTTGATTGATTGGTAGAGTTTCTGGAAAGAAATACAGAAATAAAATTAATAATTAGTGATATCTGACTTTAATCATAAATTCCTTCAAATGTGGAAAGAAATCGTGTTGGTTTATGAGGTGAAGCTTGATGTTAATTATGATTAGCCATTGGTATTATAAAGGCTGAATATACTAAGTTAATATTGAGAATTTTGAGAGTCCTGATGTAGATGTCTTTATACCATACAACCATTAGCAATAGCAAGAGAGGATGCATAGGTTATTATATGTGTTTTAAAACCAACTTTGTAATATCTGAAACATGTTTAGCATCAATTATTAAGGTTACGACACAAAAAATTATGGTTGCATACCAATATAATAAATTAAATGCTCTAAATAGAATTTTAAACAATTTCTAGTCGAAATTACATTTTATACAATAGAAGATTTTTTAATTAATAGTTATTTTATAACTTATTTTATGTGCTCGAAATATTTTATTAAATTTTATGTATATTTCGTATTGAGTTGTTTATACAACGTATGTACGTATCATTTGTTGAATAAATTAATATATTAGTCTAGTCATATTTGTCAAAAAAGGGGTCAACCTCAGAACCTAACGGAATAAGTTTCATTTTTGTACAAACTTTTATTTTCGTATTAAAAATGTCACAATTGGCGACGTTTAAAGAAGTCAAAGGAGTTTTGAGAATATCTCATATTTGGAATCTTCTTTTTATGCGTTAAACCGTTTTCGAGATGAATTTAGAAAATGGACCACTAGCCCCACGTACCTCAGCGCAAGACTCGAATTACGCTTACTGAATTGAAAGTTTTTAAGTAGCTATTGTGTCTATACCTTCCTCTTGAAAAGTCTTTATACTACGCACAAAATGTGACACTATTGTAATATGTGTACAACCTTTAGAAAGTAAATAATTACATTTAAAACACAAATCAGCCATAACAACTGTAAAAATTAAACTTACGCTTAAGTATGTTTGGCTAAGCGCTCCATCCTCTGCTCCGTCTATCTCGAAACGTAGAGTTTTACCTCTAAAAAAGGTTTCAGGATAAATTTGTAGATCATTGTATCTTCTTTAACTTTGATAATAAATACAAATACAATTGGGGGGCAGAGATAATGAAATATTCCCAAAAAGCTGATTTTTGGGACCTTTCACATTGAATATCGAATTTTCCTTACCATGACCAATTATGACTCTTAGAACTTTTATAATTCCAAAATAAAGGTTTGTACAAAAATTCAACTTATTCCGTAAGATTCCGAGGTGAAACCCTAAGACAATGGGTCTATTATTACTATAGTTGTATGCTATATACGGAGGTTGCAAAATCATTCAACACAATCTTCTTAGATGTCTTTTATTTTTATTTATATTGAGAATTGCATAGACACAGCATGAGTAGCAAGCACACGATTAATATTGACCACACTACTATAGATATTTTAATGCACAAGCATGTGATTCCTTCGAACATTGATCTTATTTTGCCATCTCTTTCTATGTACCTACTCTATAAATCGAAAAAAAAAGCATTATGGATTAGATGTATGTGAATGCATTTATCTTTATCTGTTACAGTAAATGTTCTATACATATATTTTTCTTCTTATCAGTTTTTAAGTTTAGAATAATGTGATATATTGTCCATATATTGTTTAGTTTTTATTTTATGAGGGCGTGTACGTAAAATTGAGTATTCTAAACATAATTAGTTATAACAGTAGCAAGTTGGTAATATTTTTTATTTTAATATAAAAATTATTTTGATCTAGGCAGATTTTTTCTTTGCTGAAAGATCGAGATTATTAGATTTTTGTATGAAAACTAAATTAAAATAAGCATCTAAGCGTTCCGTCTAACAAAAGTGTAGCATTTAAAAAAAAATCATTGTTAATCAATGGAATAGGATGAGCACAACAACAATTACAAAATTTTGAGCTTTTCTTAATTTTTTTTCTGGAAGCATCTTTACTATAAAATTTTGATTAAAATCGTATAATTTTCTTGTTCTGAAATATGATTGCGAATTAAAAGTTTATAACGCAATTATTTCATATATTTTTTTTTTTTTAAATTCACAATATATAATAACCCTTTTTGAAATTCGATAAAAAACAGTATTATATATTCATAATTGAAAAACAAAAAAAACAAATGAAAATAAAAAATGATATTGTAAATTAAATGTATGGAGTTTTTAACGTTAATGTATGGAGTTTTTATTATTAATAAAACCAATTTTTATATAGCCTTACATTTCTTTTTTATTTAAACGTTTTTGGCTTTTGAATTTTTTTCTATTTTTTTATGGCTTTTTACGCCAACTATTTTAACTTCAAATCATGTTCATATAATAATAGCCATTTCTAATATAATTATATTATATTTTTATGGATAAAAATTAACAAAATAGTCAAGAATATTAATGTTAATTAAATGACAACTTAATGAAAACAAGCCAGATTAGTCGAGTAGTAAGACATTCTTAGCCGAATTATATTTTATTAAGATAAGAATCATCTTAATTGTATATTTAAGAAAATAAAAAGATAAAAAACTAATAGTAGAGACAGCTTTATCTGAAACAAAGTTTATCTGAAAAATGATTAGAAATAAAAAATATAAGTATTATCGCGCACAAATAACTAAAAATTAACTGTCCAAATTTAATTTAGCAATAAAAATTTAGTAATAATATCAATATGAAGAATACGTAGCGGTTGTAAAATTATTTTTATTACAATCACACCTTTGATTTTTATTTCAAAAAATGTTTGATAGGAAAAATCTTTGACTAGGTATCATTTTTAAGAACAAAACAATGTGTGCTAATTAAATTACATTTGGATAAACAGCTTTTAGATATTAAAACGCAAATTTAACAATAGCTTACTGATATGTTTGTAATAATAGGTTTTATTGATTTGAATTGATATTTTTAAACGAACGCAATAAATTAACAATATATACATTTTTTAATGTTTTTTTAATAGATATATAATATTGTATTCTTCCTCGTGTTAATAACAAAATTAAAGACATATTGATAGTGAACTTGGTTAGTTATATTATATTGTTCTTTTACAAATGCAACGAACCGCAGTAAAACTAGACAGTTACACTCATACTTGACAGAAGGTTTCTTTATTTGTACAAAACATGTGATGTTATTATTATTTTATTTCATAAATAAATTTTGGGCAGAAAACGCTAATTTAGCAAGAATAGTGTACGACATACAAAATTTATGTGCTGCTACAATCTGTCACAAATTGGATAGAATTCAAGTTTTTCTTTTTTTTTTTCTGACTTGGCTTTAATTGTTTCTCTAATACCCATAGAATATGTTTGTAACTATTATCAAGCTTTATATATCGTATGCCTAGAAACACCCATATAAATTTGCTTATCATATTTCGGTGCATTGAGTGGTAGTATTTTTCGAGGTAAGACAGCTAATTGAATATGTATGGAAAAATTACCTACTTCTTAATTATGGTTAGTATCTATGAAAAAATGTCATTTCAGAGAATTTTTTCTGTATATAAATTCTATTGATGGATAAATAAATTGCAACTTAAGCATCAAGAACATAAGTGAAGCATAGACATTATTACTGTATTTATTTATACAGTTTTTATCAAAATTTCAAAAAAATTAGAACATTTGCTCAGCTTGGGAATTGAAGACTCCAAAGTGTGATTTTGTTTTTTTTAACGTTTATAGACCATCGGAAACAAAGCACTTCTCTATTAACCAGCAATTCTATTTTATAATTTAATAAAACACTTCAACGTGAACATTTTGAATTTTCCGGATCGGAGAGTGCGTTTTTAGTGCCATCTTTAAAGAAGATTTTTGCGGTTATCCCAAAAACTATAAGGACCATGAAAATTATTTTTATATAATAATATTATCAACAATTATTTTCGATGGCTTTTTCATCTAACATTTAAAATTAGAAACTTGTCAATAAAATAAATCAAAATAAGTCATTAATAAATCTAAAATTAAGTATCTAATTATTAAGAGCTTTTGTAGACAATTTTTTAATGAATAATTTGGTGGTATTTGTTTTGAGTTATCTATATTTCTTCAGGTATTTCATAATTTCAAGGTGCAGTAACCAATTACAAAATAAGGAACTATGTTACTTTGAGCAAATAAGATTAACATTGGTTTTATGTAATTTTTTTTTCAACAAGTAGATTAGCAGTTCAACCCGAGTATATGTATGATTGTTGCATGCATATAATGCAAAAAAAATTAAACATACATTGACTACCAAATAAAGTAATTCTAAGTCAACGTACTAAATTTAATAATTATCTTACTACTGATAAACGAGTAAATTAGTTTTGGATCAATATTACTACTGATAAACGAGTAAATTCGTTTTGTATCAAATAAGCTAGCAAATAATAATAGGTAACTATTATGACTGTAGTTACAGTTTATATAGTGTGAAAATTTGGAAATTAAAAGAACGATATTATTTTATTGAAACTTTGTTATCATTGTCCCGATACTATTTGAATCATTAGCATTAGAATACACTGCATATATTTTAGTCCACATGGTTGTAATAGTTTATATTTATGTATTATAATTATATATACGATGGTTTATAATTATATATACTCATATGTGTTTATAATCTAAATTCATCCACTTTCTTCACTGACTATTTTTGGTCTAGAATACGCTACTCAGCTCGATGCCTCTTTTCGTTTTTCGTCATCTTTTTTTTAAATTTTGATGACTGATGGACAGACGAACAAATTGAAATGGACCCGTTACGGTCACATGGGATCCAGTGGATCCAAACCAAACTTTCGGATTATTATTTCAAAATAATAATAGTTTATATCAAAATTCATTGAAGTTTTCCCATGAAAATATATTGTTTTCCGAGTACAATGGCGATTTTTTTTTTATATTATTTTAATTTTTAAGTCTCATTTTGCTAATTTTTTCCAATTGTTTTTTTAACAATTTCAAGGTCTTCCAAAAATTGTTGGATGGCTTGGAGGAAATGTTATGTTAAAGTTAAACATAACATTTAAGTCAATAAGTTAAATGAAATGCGAATAGGAAAATAATAAGCAGGCGAATAATATTATATAACATTTTTATTCACAATCAAATCAGTTGTGCATACTAACATTATTTATCTTAAATTATGAAGGAAAGTGTTTGTGCCACAATGGAAATGAACATATTTGACATTCATATAAATCTACTTTGTGTTTAATTAAGAATTTAAAAGTCCATATTATGCGTCCAAGTAGGTTAAAAAATTATTTCAAATTCATGTTCGTGAAGTACAGACGTTTCAATTGAAGTAATAAAAAAATTGGTACATCTTCCCTATAATGTGCTATGTTAAAATATTTTGCACAGTGCCACGAGTATTAAATCTATCCAACACTGTTCTTAAATAAATCAGAGACTCCAAAAAATTATTTATGTCCAATATTAGCTTTTTTAAGAGATATTCATATATTTGAATTAAATTCTAAAACGTTTACTTTGTTGAAAATTAAATTAAAAATGCATAGCCTATGTAATATTTTTACACTGTTTCCATATGTTTTACACTATTTCCATATTTACATAATTCATGGATTACGTGTTAGAACTTTCGTAAAGATTCGGCGTAAATTATACGGCACACATCCCTTATTGATATAACTATATCGTGCAAAATAAGAATTTTAAAATAGGATAATATATGCAACTCTAAATAAATCGATATTTCAAATATAATATGATTAAAATAAAATGAACAAAATCTAAAAATAAAAAAACAAAGAGAAATATCTTGAATTATTCAAAAAGTTTTGTCGAACATATTCGACGAACATATAAGAAAATGAATAATACACTGCAAGAAAACTATATAAAGTTAACTTCTTATTTTTCATCATTCTCTAGGGGTCATTGAAGTTCGTGAATTTTACCGTAGTTTACTCTTAATCTGGATAACTAGTGATGGAATAAAACAGTTCATATTCTATAACGCGACCAAACCGACGTGGTGCTTAGATATATCTATTTCATTTATATATGACCGTACTTTAAACTAAAGCCTTTGGTCATTTATCTTTTTTACATTTTCTACATATATTTATTTCTACTTGGCCATTCGTATAATCGTACTTGCTAAATACTTCTTAAAAGTCATTTCGAATTTATTGATTTATTATGAGTTTTAAGTTTTATTGATTATCATTAGTTATCAAGACATTTTTATAGTTTTCTTTTGGCTAGCAATATGTAGTAGAATTTCATATAACACATCTAGCTTAAATAAATTAAACACATTGAAAGATATTGTACAAATTTTTCAAATACTTTAAAACTATTGAATCGACTAGGAATATTAAGTCGCTTTAAGTAAGTGTTCTTCTGTCTTTTTCTAAACTTCTTTCCAAACTTGAAACATTTCTTGAAATAAAAGTAAATTTTCAAGTGATAGCGATTCAAGTGATAGTTTTAAAATATGAAGCAAAGCTATTATTTTTAAGGTTTACGAAATGTCATGGGTTTGATATGCATAAAAAATTCAAATTGTTTAATAGTGGTCGATCCAATTTATTAATACTACATATCCATAGCTGAAATATTTTATGTTTACCAATATTAGCAAAATAACATAAAACTTGTGCATTAATTCTTAACATATAAGTATTAAAATACTAAAACGATAAACTCAATTTTAGAAATGTTGGAAAAATGACTCTGATATACCTAAACATACAATTATAATATACATGGTAAATATTAAACATATAGATAGCCTTTACCCAAAGTCGTAAATTAATTGAGATGGCAATATTTAAAAAGAACCTTAGAAATCAAAAGAGATAAGTCATTTAAAATTCCCAGAGTGTTTGTTTGTTTGTTTGTTTTTAAATAAAACAAATGGCAGTTGCTTTGGCAGTTGCTTGAAACATTTCTGGAATTCCTTATTATATTTTTATATATTTTATAAATATGTTTTGTGACAATTGTTTCGATTTTACATTTTATGCATACAAAAGGCTAGGCTCTATAGTATTTAAGAGTATTTGTATTATATTTTGATAACAAATAATAACCTATTACTTTAAAAAATTAAAACATTGGTGTATTCCATACTTATAAACGCAACCACAATCTGGGCGAACGTCCCGGCATCGCTTTTGAAAACATGTAACAATTTCAAAATCGTTGTTTTCCTATGCTTTCAAAACAACAAAACCTCTTAGATATCCAGCTGACACTTTCCACCGAGAAACTGGTCATCATACTATACGGACATTTGTCCAAACTAGTAACGAAACTGTTTTCCTATCATCCCAAAATAATTCCTTCCCGGATATCAAAGCCTTGACCCATAATGTTAGTGTAATATGCATCTTGTTTTCTAAAGCTTATGTATTTTCCTGATAGTTTTAAGATTTTTATTGAAGTCAGTTGTAAAGATGGTTTATCCATCCAATTTGGTCACCGTTTCGGTTACATCTTAATGTAAATATTCTATAATATGCCGCATTGTAGATAAAACATGGGCTAGGCACTAGACAGTTTTTAAGTTGAGATGTTCAATGATAAATATGATGTTATATTACGTTGAATGAGTGCTTTATCTACAATACGGCATATTATGGAATATTTACATTAATAACTCAAATTACAAATACTCAAATAAAAATCTTAAAACTATCAGAAAAAAAAAATTTAGAAAAGAAGATGCATATTACATTATAAATACTAATTTCGCAATAAAAATTCAGATTTTTATGTGATGTTAAAATAAAAAGAATTTCCTTAAAAAATAAATACAAGTAGGAATTGAAAAATATGCCCAAATAAAATTTTAATCTTTTTTTTTCAATAAAATCATTGTTCAAAGATTCTTATTTGCATTGTACTTTCATACACCAAATGGCCGTATCTTCTAACATATTGTTACAGTTTAATGATGTTCGATTTAAAAACTTTGATAGATTTAATTTTTGAAACGAATAATTCTCTGGTAAGGTGGGTTTTTTGACATTTTACTAAAATCAAAATAAACTTCCAACAGTGAGCTCAGAACATCCTTATTATGAAAGATTTCGTTTAGTCAAATTTCGATTTAAAAACTTTGATAGATTTAATTTTTGAAACTTTTTACAGTAGAATAATTCTCTGGTAAGGTGGGTTTTTTGACATTTTACTAAAATCAAAATAAACTTCCAACAGTGAGCTCAGAACATCCTTATTATGAAAGATTTCGTTAAGTCAAATAGCTTTAAATCAAATTTTGTTTGTTTTTGTTCAGATTTTCTAATCAATAAAGAAAAACAATATTAAAATTACTGTCGATAGTTTATAATATGTTACATATGATAGTTTATAATATGCAACCATTAACAGAAAAAATATTAATCAGTCTAGTTGTCTTAGAGATTTGTTCATAGATCTGAATGATTGTGGGAGACGAGCCAACATGTAACCATCAGATAGACTGGTATGCAAACACATTCCGAAAGCTTATTTACCCCATACCACACCCCAAAACTCTATATATGTATATGTAAACATTTGTTTGACACTATATTAACTTAATCAGGGATTTCCTACAAAACGTATACATTTTCATATATACCCAACATTTTTTTTTTTTTTTTTGTAAATCTTAAACGAGTTTTTTGAGGAATATTCAATTAAGCAATTAAAGTCTCTGAGTTCCCAATGTGGCAAATAATATTAGCTCAGTACGCTAAGCTCTGATAAATCCTGTAACAGACTTGCAACATTCAACACGAAACAAGCAGAATGTATTAGTAAAAGTAAAAAAGGTGTATTTTATTTGGAAATACGTACCGGCTTGGTATCCTAAATTTAGCGTAAAAATTTTTCTTAAATTTTGAAAATAAAAATTTATTCCCTTTATAAAAAAATTATAAAAAACAATTTACCGTGATACAGTTTTAATAAGTAAATTGGAATAAAACTCATCCATCAATGATAAAAAATCATATCAGAAATAAATGTAAAATTATATCCTCTTTGAATGCACAAAAGAGAGTCATGGAATTCAAAAAAAAAAAAATGATGTGGAGTCGTGGGACACCAGGTAGGAACGAAGTTCCTTCGGCTAATGTAGAATCGACACAAATTGCAAAAAAATCGTGCTCAATTTTATGTAGGTTTTCTTGATTTTTCTCTTAAATTTTGCTTATTAATTTTTATTTAAGTACAAGAAAGTATTTAGAAGAATGATCTAGAAAACCTTACTTAACCAATGTAAAATATTTTATATTTATAAATATATATTTATTAATATATTTATTAATAAAGAATAAACTTATACTTACGTATTTAATTCTTTTGCACTGAATAATTTCCCACTATTATCACTGTCAATTGCATTCAAGTCACTTGTTGGTTCATTTGACATTGTTACTATAGTTACGTCTCATTTAACGGTTTTATTCCACGCATTTTTTCTTACAGTTTTACTATCACATTTTTTTCAGTTCGGTCGCGCAGAAAAATCCCTATCCCCTCCAAGCCTGCCGTAAGGAACTTCGTTCCAAAAAAAAAAAAACACACACATTATATGTATGCGCCTATTTGCTATTTGCGCCTGTTCATTCATTTCATTCGTAAAATACTCTACCTCTCTATCGAATGTAAAAGAACTTCATTTTTTTCGGTTGTTTAGACAAAGTTGGCAAATTTGAAGATTTTCCAAAAAATGGGATGATTCCAAAAGCTTCACATTCAATTTCTTCAAAATCGAACAAACCATTTAATTATAGGAGAGCAAATATACATGTATAGATAAACCTTCGAGTGAAATCATAGACCACAGTACGTTTAGTCAAAAAACTATCACTTATTAAGGAAATAATTTAAATTTTATTTGTAGTGACGAAGGTGTTACTGGAACATTTTATTTAACTTTTAATTTAATAAATTTTTTATATTAAATAAGCATAATGACGTTTTTTTTTTTTAACGATATTCACTCATTTAGATCAATGAAAATTTTAAGTGACGTTTAGAAATTTCTATCTTTGTGCAAAATCAAAGGCTTATAAATTTTCTATTTTGTTATGACTAATGTAAAAATGTACATAAAACACTATCGATGTTTTAGGTAATAAATAAAATATTTATGAAAAAAAAAAAAAAAAAAAAAAACATCGTGTAAATTTAAAAAACCATGCATTATATTCTCTCAAACACATAAACAACAAAAATAAATGATTTATACTTCTGGTTCCGTATGATAAAATAGGCATGAATATTTATACGTCTCTGATATCAAATGTAAACCGTGGATTTTAAACATGTTAACGAAGAATCGAGTGGACAATGGGGTTTTTGTTCTGGGTCTGTGAATACCCAATTATGTACGCAGAACGTACGTCAGGGAACACTGCGACGTTAAGTTCCCTTACATCCTTCTTTGCTCAACCTGAAAATAAAATCAAAATATGGTGTTCAAGACCTGTTTTTAAAATTGACTTGTAATAATGGCGCCTATTATAACAGCCTTACGTAAAGAAGTGATAGGAAGACATGAATTATAAGTATGACAAAGGAAAAATTAACATTTAAAGAAGACGACGTGGTAACGATTTCAGAAATTAATCGTTTGAATTCAGAAGCTGGAATATTAAATAATGTCGTACTTGGAATGATCAAAATATGGTGAACTTTTTCACTTCTTTAGTCGCAGAGAAGAACTTTATGTTTTATTGAAACATTTATTTATTATAATTTTATTTGTAGACATTTATATTCTCGCATTTGTTCTCAGGTATATTATTTTTCCCAATGTCATTTGCAGATGCAAGAAAAGTTACCATGGTAAAAACATCAATCAGTTAATTCATTAAATGCACGTTAATTTATTAATCCAACAAAATTTGTAGTTTCAAGCAAAATTTATTTTATGAAAATAAGGCGATGCATCAGCTCTTGACATTTTTCCTTATTATTGAGAACTCTAGGATTTTTTCGAATAAATTTTGATTTTATTTTATCCCCAATTTTCTAGATCAAATTATTTTGTATTTTATAAATACGTATTAAGTAGTCATCATCAGTATGAATTAGCTTGTTGTAATAATTCTCTGAGGGGATGTTACTCGTTGTTGATTTGTGCAAAAATTTTTGCGTAGAAAAAACAATGTTTTCTATATATACTCAAAATCTGAGAAAATATGTTTGTTAAATATCGGAGTTGATTCTAACTAAGTCTTAAACCCATCCTTCTAAAAGTAAATTGTACTGGATACTTGGATAATTGTGCCTTAGAAACTTTTATTCTCCATTTGAATTTTTCGAGTTTTTTCATATTTAAAATAAAACAGTATTGGAATATTAGACAGGTGAATGGTTAGAGCAGCTGAAATATATAGCAAAACGTTCTTATAATAAAATAATTTCTTTAACAATGAAAAATTAAAAAAAAATCACATTTAATTAAAGTTGTTAGTTTAAGACTTTTTGTAAGAATATGATGGAAAGAAATCGCATTAGTAACAACTTTTTAAGATTTTAATAATATAAATATGAAAAATTGTAATGATTGTAAAAATTTTTTAATATTAAAACATAGCAATAACTGAAAACATTTTGAACCACGTACCAAACAATTAGTTTTATTTACATTTATTACGCAATAAGTATATCCTTTTTTGTTAATTATATTTAACTATCATAGTAATCAATTTTTTAACTTCCCGCTAAGAAAATCGAAGATTTTCTAAGACCGTTTTCCTATTTTTTTTTTAATGTCTGTTGATTTAATAATTGAGGTGAAGGGAGTAGGTAATATCTGGAATGGGTCACGAATTATTATTCTTCGGTATCTTCATGCGTTAATTCGTAGGTAATGCAGTAATTAAAATTAGTTTGCGTTGTAAATAAATTTATTTTTTATGTATTTTTATAGATCCCTCATAAAAGTGTTATTTGATTTGGATTTTACATGTTTTATATTTTATTGATAACAAAATATTAAGAGAATGATTTATGACATGTAAATGTTTATGATTGGTCGAATTTGGATGTTTTATAAAAAACGAATTGTTATGTTAATTTTTCTGATATATTTATTCTTTTCATTACTTCTTTATTTTACCATACTAGCTTTTTGATAATTGAATTTGCTTTGCACTTAAACTCATCCAAAGAAAATAATACACACCAAACTGCCAGTTAAATAAGTTTTCTTAAATTCTAATGCCATACAAATCTTTACGTGATTTATGTAAATAGGTTGTGTGAAAAATAACAGCGATGTGAAAGATAGTGTACCTCAAGGATACCTGCTTGGACTCGAGAATCAAACTACGGAAAGGGCCCTCTTCATGGATAGTATGGCTATTTGCTGTTCCTCGGGCTTCAACCTCGACTATCCTATCCATTCTTGAAAATTAATTTAGGTTATGGAAAATCAAAATTTTTCCTTCCAAGATCCAGTCTATTCTTTTCACTCAAAAGAATAAATTTTCCACCTACCTACTTGGATTGAAGATGTTTGTCTCACAAAATCACCAAATTTTAAATTCAGTACCAGGGAAAAAACGTTAATAAAATTCTGGCTTTTGGAAACGCATCATTTCTCTTGGAAACTTCCATTTCAGCATTTTGCTGAACTAGATACAAACTACTTCTGAACTAGATACAAATCATTTGTGTTAGAAATTAATAGTTGGTATATATGAAATATGTTGTACATTCTACTTCGATTTAAGCACAGTATATAATTGTTTATAAACATGTTTTTTTTTTAAAATTTTATATAAAATTATAAAGTATGTGTTTCGAAATATAGTGGAAGCGCAGGGATATTAGAAAGAACTCAGTAAACAAAACTCTTTCAACATATTTTTATTATTTAAGTTAGAATACTGCATGTTAGAATACTGTCGCCCAATTTAAGATTTTGAGTTTCTATCTATACCTCATCTGGAAAAAATAGATTTATTACAAAATTACACACAAACGGAGACATAAGGCCAGCTAATAAAAGTCATTATAAAAAACAAATTTTTATGATTAAAATCGAATATCCTTTCAATTTGAGACATCTTTTAAATGCCCTTTACCAAGTTTATACATGACTTTTGAAAAGATTTAAAATTAATTACACTTTCCTTTTAACTTCCTCATGGATTGTTCTTTTTTAAAGCTTTTATCTAACTTAATATTTGTTCGGGTGTGTTTGATGTGTTTGATTTTAATTATTAAAATTTTCAAACTAAGTAAAAACGAGTACTTAATTCTCGCGACAAGCTGTTATATCACAAAAATTGAGTAATGGCCTTATAATCAGATGGTAAAAGATTTAAAGTAAAAGTTTATTAATTTCTTATTAGGGCATTGAAATAAAAGCTTGTTTTTTACAAATATTTTTTACATTTATTTAAAATCTCAATGTGTTGGTCCCACATGAAAAATTTAAATTGATTGGAATTAAAGTTTAAACTCATTCAAAAACAATTAGTGAATTATTTAAAAAGTGCAACCTATTTTGAATAAATAGGCAAGAATATTTACAAAATAATTTTTCATTTTTATAATTTTAAAAATCCGAATATCGTGATAGCGCACGGAAGTAAAAGGAAATAAGTTTTCCAATGCCAGAATCGAATGGACAATGGGCTTTTTGTCCTGGGTCTGTGAATACCATTCTCTTACTTGCAATTATGTACGCAGATCGTACGTCAGGGAAAACTGCGACGTTAAGTTCGCTTAAATCCTTCTTCGCTCAACCTGAAAATTAAATCAAAATAAGGTGATGAAGAGAATATTGTTTTTGCCTTATATAGTTTTCACATTTTATTGTTTCCGATGTACATTTGTGTACTCAATTGTACTTGTGGAACAAACTGTACTTCTGAGATATGAAAGCATTTGGACATTTGAAATTAAAATTAAAATGTTAAAATGTTAAATTAAGAAAACTGAAACGAGAGTCAATTTCATCTATGACTTCAAACAATTGGGAGAAACTATGGAGACTTTACGTAAATATATACTTACGTAAATTACAAATATTATGTGCCTCGTGCATTTTTACTTTATAAATATAAATGTTTCAGTATGACCAAGTATTCTTGTCTTATTCTAGAATTAAGATAAAATACAAAGTTATTTATAATATTAATAATTCAATGATATTTTCAGGTAAGAAAATATCACACTTTATATTATCATTATAATAGAATGATGTAAGAAAATAATAGAATAAACAAAATTTATTTACAGAGAAACTTCAATACATTTCTCCGTTTCCATAGAATACTTCACATATACACAAATAGATTTCTACTACGAAATCATACAAAACTATCATCGTTATTTGTTCAAACTGACAGCTGTCGTTAAATGTTACGATTGAACTATATAGACGAAATCGAATTACTTCAATGCTATTCACAAATAAAATAAATATGATTTAATTTATACCGTATGTTGCCCTTAAAGAAGTTTTAGAAATATCAAAAGCTCGTTATTCTGGTTTTTTCGGATTGAATCTTTAATTCTTACTTAGAACATTTGGGAATTTCTTAGAAATTAAAAACTAATTCCATTCAAACATGGAAAATGAGGATAATGCAATCAAAGTTAGAACTGTAAACAAGATTGAACTAACTTAGTTTTAATTTCGTGCCCTTCTAATATTAAAATAATACGGTTTTGTGCATTGATAGAACAATTTTAAAATACAACATAAAATAAAACTCAAGGCATATACATTATTTTGCAATCTTTATAAAGCAATGTATTGTTCAAATCTTCTAGTTGAAGTTTAATCTAGTTTTCCACATTTTTGATTTAGCAGTAATTTGGTATACACATTAAATATGGATGAAAATGAGCTTAGCTACGTCAATCCAATATGGGTAACTTAGAAATATGAAAATATGACGAATATTAAGTTTCGTGCTCAACTGGTAGAAAATTAGGTCAGTAAGCCGCCCATGGCAAATACTTACCATGCATTACTACTACCACTAGTAGTTCTAATAGTAAGTGTGAAATAACTGTAAAAACAATAACAGTTAACTACAATAATGCAATAAAATGAAATCAAATATAGTATTTTACAAAATAATAATAATAAAACTGCGCAAAAGATTAATAAAGGTATTGAGATGGAGATGGAGATGTTACGATGGAGAGAAATTGGACTATCTTAAAGGTTGTCTATCTTAAAGCTTGACGCCATCTGAAGTCTTACATACGAAAATTGGCTATTCAATGTCTTTGGTTTCTAACTACAACATTCAGATACCCAGCACTACTTGGAACCTATACCCATCGGAGATGATACATCAATAGATAAGTCAACGATATTATTTTTAATAATTTTTTATTCACCTTATTTAATTGGATTAGTCGAGGCCAGCAGCATACTCTTCAACAAATTTTCCAACCATACGAAGTGTTTTTTTTTCACTTTAGAGAAATTGAAAAAAATATTGATTCTTCTAATATTTCTCTTTGTTACAGTTATATAACCAAAATTTCGCATTCATGAAAAAATATTTGTGTGGCTAAAACTTTAAAAATATTTATATTTTTTATTGAAAGACAAGTTATTGTACCTGTAGAAGAATATTCTGATACTCATTAGTGCTCGTTAGCTCTTTATAGCTATAGTATCTAGTGCCTACACCATGTCACATTATAAATTCAGATTCCAAGGTTCGAATCTTTTTGGTATTTTCAAGGACTAGGTCCTTACAGCCCCAAGTTTCTTTAGAAAATCCATGGGTTACAAATGTAATTTTTGTTTTCTTCACTTCAAACACCACTTCGTTCAGTACTTTTCAGTTGCTGTTAGTATTCTTCGTTTAAGTAATGCAAAAAAAAAAACAGATAAATAGTAAGCGTGCTTAACACCCGATATGGGCGGTAATTACATGTTACCCTACTATTATTTATCAAAACAAGACATTCAGCGTCTTTATAGATGAATTGAAGGACTACGTCACTAGTACAATCTTTTTCCATTTTTGGCAATTCGCGCCACAAACGATTTCTATCTATACTGTCAAAATCCTCTGGTAGATTGCTAGAAATGGCAGAGTGCCCATGTCTATGAATCTGGATCTTAATCCCACTTGGTTCTTTTTAATCAAGTGCTTGTCGTTATACTTTAAAAAACTTTAGTATATAGTTTTCTGATATTAATGATAGATAATATTGTACAGTATTTAATGAGATCAGTTATAATGCTCTTATTTTTGACAAGATTAATAATTTTTCGTGTGCTTCGTGAATTTGGAAAATATTTATTTTCGATATCCAATATGAATTCATAGTTAATGAACATTTCATATTTACAATTTCTCGCTCTTTACTGGACCACACCATTAGACAGATGGATTGAGTAATGGAATTTTGTCTGAGTAGTAGTTTGAGAACAAAAAGTATGAAGGAAGCAATTCTTTCTGGTCAACATGCGACAATTGCATTTTCTTGCGGTTAGCATTTTCTTAGATAGCCAGCCTGCTCTTCATACCCTAGAAGCATCTAGATTCTAGTAGTTAAGTGTTCTTGAATGCTTTGAAGACCTGAATCACTTGACAAACTGAGATAGATTCCCGGTCACTCAACCATAAAATGATATGGCGTAGCGGATTTATTAGCGAGATTAGGGTCGTCGCAATTACCCCTCTGTGATTTACTTTTTATTCCTATTGTAAGATGCTCTTTGATAACCAGTACTAAGAACTGGCTTCAACAAGCCAACCTTCATAACTACAACTTTACGAATGCCGTGTGACAGGGTTATTTGTGTATTAACACAGCTAAAATTAACTAAAGAAGAAAAGTGAATCTTCTGACAGATGTCAAATGAACTATCACGTAGGTCGGGTCTGAAGGACAATGGAACGTCTATTCACGTCATTTGCACCTGTAAAAATCTTCAAGGTCTTAGATATAGAATATTCGGTTATAATACTCTAGAAACATTCCAGCGGAGATGTTGTGGGGCTTTGTCTTGGGAACTGGTCACGAGATATCCTACAGCATTACCTACTTTGGATGGTTTTATCGAGGTCTAGGTGCATGGGACGCAGATGCAGTTCGTCTCTTACTGTCTAATCTTATCTTATTTGTAATAACTTGGCGCCTCATTTTAATTTGCACTGTGAGCCGATTAAATATGATTATTATTAAAGCTAAATACCTCATCGGTTTTCAAGATTTGATAAAAAATTATTGTATAAAGTCGCAAAAAAATAAGCGGTTAAAATCACCGAAAATTTTGTTAATTGGAGTAATGAGCAACGGAAACATTCAAATTACATGGCATAGTTTCACATTTAGTGTAGTTTATGGTTCAGCACAGTGTGTTTTTGATTTCTGAACGGAAATATACATCACATAAGAATGATAATAACTAAAAAATAAAAAGGAATGCAAAACATGAATTATAATAATTACTTATGCAGAGCATCTTTTGACAATAATTTTTACGGAAAACTATATATACATTATTCAAAATAATACATTTACCAAATACGTTTGGTGGTGTCCTTTTCAAATTTCAAATTCTATTTAAATATATTATGATAATAGAGCTATATACTTTTTTTGCTTATGGAGGAAGTAAATGGTCGTATAATTAAATCAAATTGAATTATTTTCAATATAAAAATAAGTACTAAAGTGATGCCTATAATTATGTAGGAATATTGAATAATTACGTAGGCATATAATGTACTTCCAGTTTATGCGTAAATATACTGTATTGTATACTATTTTAATGTTTATACTAAACAAAATATTAAATAATAATAATAGGTGGTGTATAGTAATTGATATTATTCGATTATTATGTATTTCAATGGAAATACGTCACTTCCATTGAAATTTTATTTAAATTTTATTCTACGTCAAAAATGAACAGTTAATCCAGTGTATAATATGGATAACGACTGTTAAATGTGAATCTAGGGTCAATATAATAACAAAATTAGCAAATAAATATAAAATTCAAAATAATAATGAAAAACACAGAAGTTATAAGCTATCAAAGATTATTTTCAGCTGACGTAGGTATTTCTATCTTTGTTTAATAAGGAATTTTCAATTGAAGTAATAAAAAATATCCCTAGCGAACGACATTAAATTAAAGCAATCGATAAAACAAAAAAATTCCAGCACCAACTATTTTATAAATTTTATTCAAAGCATCAATATTTTTGAGTGAGTATTTGTGTGAAACAAATAATATTTTAACTTGAATTTCCTAAGGTTTTAGGATATTAAAATTATTCACTATTATTATATCGAATTTAACATATTTTTAATTAAAATTATAATTTTTGATTTTTTGTTAGAAACTATAATAATTATATATTTTAAACAGCTCGCTACTTCGTCCGCGTAGAAGTTTAAAAAAGTTCCAATAAGATTTTCAATTGAAAGCTATTAAATAACATCTATGCAAAATTTGAAATAGATTAGACTAAGAAATAACGTTGCCCCATACAAACTTTGCCCCAGTTTTTCATCCCTTAGGGGCAGAATTTCCAAAATTCTTTCTGATTCGATACCCTACGTCATACAAAGAACATACCCCCCAAGTTTCGAGTATATCTACGATCAGCGATTTCGGATGTGCGTTGATCCAACAGTCAGTTATTCAGGACAAAGCTAAAATATGTTCATCTAAAACTACATGGTCATCTAAGGATCTGATGAAACAGTGAAACAGACATACCATTAGGCGTCCATACCATTACTAAATCTAGATCATAATTTGGTTCATAGTTATGTACATACATAATAACATATATATGATAATGACGTATGTAGCAAATGTATGTTAAAATTAGCTAATTTTCATTTAAAATTCTGTCTGATCTAAAAAATTTACAAAAAAAGGTATTAAAAAGCATTGGTTTTTAAAAATCAAAAATTTTTTTACTGAACCTTTCTTCTCTCTTTTATGCTTTAAATATAGGTGGCAAATCCATTGGATCCAATAGATCGATTTTGATCCTTCACGAACTTAATCTTCTAATTTCTAATATGTGTCACAAAAATTTAAACCCGCTATGTCTTTTTATTTTTGAGTTATCTTGATCATGGATAGACAGGCGGGCAGGACGAAATAGGACGAAATTGATATACTCTGACATGTTATATATGTCGAGTATAATAAAATTAATATACTCGGACATATTATATTATATCTATCGAGTATAATATAATTCACACATATAGTCGATATATTAAATATGTCGACTGCAAAAATTAATTTCAAATCATTATTCACTTCATAAAATAATTTTTTTATCGTATTTATACTAGATAATTGTTATTATACTTGAAATTTTGATACTTTTTTAGGGCTATGCCAAAGCTTTATAAGTTTTAAAATTATTTGAAAAACATCATTTTTTTATAATCTGACAAAAGGTTATAAGAATTCTATTGTACATACAACACTTCAATGCCTACTTTCTTGCAGAAAAAAAAATTCATTTATACAATTATTTTCATATCTATTTAAAACGTTTGCGTGTGATAATAAACATACAACATACATGAATAAAAAGTAGATAATAATCATGCACATACTTTTTGGACATAAAAACAAATTATTGTTTTTGATTTGTCAATTTAGTTGTCAACGTATTTCGTCGAGATCTTCAAAACATATTTTCAGTTTCGTTTAAAAATATCAATGAAACTGATAAAACGTTTCATTTTGTATATTCGACGTCGACAAGGTTAATTTTAGAAGACAAAGAAGTTGTAGCAACAAATCAGAAATGATAATAGGAAGGTGCTGAATTAAATGTACTGCAAAATTGTCTGATGAAACGATCGGTCTAAGTACAAAATTCGAAAGATGTTCGTGTTAGCCCCTATAAGTCTCTCAGTAATGAGTAATGAAACATAAAACCTGTAGCAAAGACACTATTTTCACGGAAAAATAACTGAAAACAATTATACAATATATATATATATATATATATATATATATATATATATATATATATATGCATTTCTGAATCAAATGAACATATTATTTTTTGTAAATTTGGCATTGTTACAATTTCTATTATGTTACTATGTTTAACAGTATAATGTTTTGTTGCATCATTTTATTATTTCTAATTTTATTGTGTTTAAATAAGATATTTAAGACAGTTGCATTCAAAAATATTATTTTATATACATCGATTTTTATTTCTAATTATAATATGGTATTTTAATTACCCAACGAATGAACGGAGATGATTATCAAGTCTTTTTTCCATGCATAACTTTTTTTAGACTAATTCGATTTTGATAATTCTATTTTTATTGAAAGGAAAATACCTAGAAGGTAGTCCCGGATAAATTTATCCCTAAGGGTAGAAAATGAAAGGATGTTTGATTGTTTCACTGCTAGACTACACATAACATTTTACAGAGTAGCCCGGTTTTGAATTTTTAATTGGATAGAGTATACCTCGGTGCTCGTTCTTTATACATTTGAGAAAAAAGTTCGTACCCTAAGGGTTCGAAAATAGGTGTGGTTTATTATTCATTATAACATAACGTTAATAACTGCTCTTAAATTAATATAGGCATACGTATATATTTCGGTAATTTTTTGGAGTTTTTACATTACCTTAATAACTAAGTGATAATGTAATTATATCTAACTAATTTTGATTGGACGGCCAACAATTTTTGAACAAAAATTACTAAATTACCTTATATGTAAAGAAATAACCAAATCAAATTAAAATTAATAACGTTCAATCTCGCCACGACGTGTGCTTTCATGATTGTGCCCTTTCGGGTTGCTGTCTCGCTGATATAAACTTCAAAAAACGTCGGCAAATTGACGTATTGGGCTGCGCAGGCGTCCCTTATTTGGCTTTACGTCATAAATTAATTTACTTATTTGGCAGCGATTCAAAATTACTTAGGAATACTTATTTATTCCTAAATTATTAAGTTTAATTAAATATTCAAAATAATTACAAAAATATATAGTTATGTATGCTTATATTAATTTAAGAACAATGTTATTAAGGCTAAATGAAAAAGGATATTAGTTTTGGCTTTTAGTTTTTTCAGCGGTTTATTTTTATTTTTTTAAGTTTTTATTATAATATATTCAAATTTCATGTTTTGTTCTTTGTATATTTCAAAAGGACTTAATACTGTAAATACCAAAACTTAAAACTTGTGTTTTAATTGTGTTACTAATTAAATGGCAAAGTTTAAGATTATATTTAATTTAAAATATCAATATTAACTATGTTTTGTAAACTTCAATATTTGAAATATTTGCTATGTATTTAAAAACGTTTTCCTGGGAAAATTCAAATAATCAATTCAAATAATGAGCTAGGAGGAAACTTTGTTTTAAGTTTCCACCTGATCCAAGGTGTGGTAAACGCAAGTTCTGCGACTGTCATAGCACAAATTTTTTTGACGTAAATCACTAATAGCAGACTGCTAGTCACGCAAACGTTAGTTAAAGTTAATGTAAAAAAATTTAACACGGAAGTTATTTATAATAATATATCTATATAAAGTTAATGGTTTAATTTGAAATGGTGTGCTTTAGATTACCCCAATACATGTTTATATTTACTTCAATACATGTTATTATTTCAAAATTCATTCTCGATAATGGTTTTTCTTTAGTCATGTTGACACAATTAAATTTAAAATATTAAGAAAATAAGTATACAAACAAATTATAAAATTATTAATTTAAAATATAAGTATATTTCAAAATCTATAAACGTGTTACTACTCAATAAATATAAAATAATCATAGTATAATTTAAACAGTAAATTCAAAAAAAAAAAAAAAAAAGATAATAACAAATGTAGAAAAAAGGTAATTAGTTTAAAGTTTCGTGTATGAACTAGGTTAATATATGAGAAGCCCTCCTTTTTTAACTTGTTATTTTACGAAAAACAATCGATATTAATACTATATTTTGCATTACGACTTAGAAGTTTGCTCCGCTTACATCAAGAATCTATACTGATTTAAATTGAGCAAAAATTTGCTCAAATAATTTATGATTGTGACACCCATAATATTTAAATTAATTATAGAAATTTAATTTTAATATTTATTTTGTTTAGTCGAAAGTAATTAAAGATTAATATACAAATTAGTCAAGTTTTAAGTGGTAATATTAAGTGTATTGGATAAGTCTTCAATAATTCAGAATAAAAACGTTTGTGGTTTATTCGATGCTTATGAAATGGATAACATTTGAATAATAATCACACGATCTGTAAGTGGTTCTTCATCTTATCGTAAATGTTTATGCCGATAAAAGTGATTCCAGTTTAAAATTTATATGTGTTAATCAGAGTCTTAAGTGATTCGTTATCAAAATTAATGTGTTTGTGTGATTCTTAAGTGTTTGTAATCAAAACCATGTTTAATTGTACGAGTCGTAATTAAATAATGTTAGAATAATGTTTTTTTGTAAGTATATTTTTCATTATGTCTTTATGTGAACTAATAATCATACTCAGACTGTATTAATTCATTCTTATCATCATATTCAATTCCATAAGTGATTCAAGTTCTAATTGTGTATATTTTTGTTGCTGTATAATGTGTTTGTTGTCCATTAAAGTTAGAGCGAACTGTAAGTAATATGTAAATCACATACAAATAACCGAATATTATGTTTTCAAGTAAAACATTGATTTTATAATCAATCCAATTTCGAGTGGTGTTGTAATTTTAATGAAAAACTACTTCATTAAATGATCAAATATTACAACTAGGACTATTACTGCAAGAGGTAGTTTATTTTTTTTAAAGTCTCAATTTTTTTATTGTGTTCAAAGCGTGTATATGCACACCTTCGAAAACTTTAGGTGGAATAAAATCAATAAAGTCAAACAAAATATTTTGGTTATGTCCCAGGTGGGTAAAGGTAACTCTTTAATTGGTCTTCAAACGCACGATTACATAAAAAAAGCCTCAGATTTGTCGAAGGCCCAAAGGCAAAAAACATTTCAGGAAATATCAAAAGGTCATAAATACTTTGATAAAATACATAAATTGTGCATCTTATATTTTAAACACTTACTAACTACCCTTGATAATATACAAAAAATTTAGCTACCAGACCGATTATATGGTAAACCTCACTATTTATTGGACAAACAGAGTGTCCAGCATATATACAAGATAAATATTTCGACAATTAAATTATACAGCTCTCCAACTTTTCTACTAAACATGGTATAAATGTTTCTCTTGGTTTAAGCAAAAAACCAGAAAATTTTTATTTAAATATCGGGTATAAATTAGCTTCAATAGATGTAACGAATATTTTCGGAAATATATCTTCTATGGATTTGGAGGATAATAAAAATATGTTGTCTTTAGATTATTTTACTAATGCAAGTGCGAGTGCTCATATTTCACACTTGTAATTTTCTTCCCTGTTCCCAGTTATTTCCGTAGCATACAGCATTTGAATTAATTTAACATAACTTTCTATTTATTTCACTCATTTATTTATTTCTTATCAAAAAACTATTGACTCGACAAATCGATTATGGTTTGAACCTTGTGAAGTTAGCACTCAAAGTTTGGAATATTTTGGATTTTTCACAGCAATCCTTTGTACAACTATTTTTTTTTTCGTTTGCACAAGCACCATTATTCAAAAAATTGGAAAACAAAAATTGGGGGGTAGATTCGCAGCAGTGTCGAATTTTTGTTTACATGAATTACATTTATTATTTTCGCTTGTATATGCACCAACTTCCCAGGCAGATAAAAAATTTTTTACTTTGGCCTGTATCCTTCCTGTGATTAAAAAAATTTTTTTTTTGAAGTGAAACGGTAATCGGTTGTACATCACTTGCACTACCATAGTTTTCGTTGCCAAAAGCTTTAATTTTCCAAGAACGTTGATTTTTATTGCCAACCCCTCTAATTATCAAAACCATTATTTTCGTTCGCATCACGTTCGCATCACAGAAAAACAATTTTTTGACATCAAGAATTTTATGTCTTTATTTTATGAATCGTTTTCACATTATTTGAAGTCCATTTAATGATCACTTTCTTTTACATTATCAGTAATATTATAAAGACACTTTTAAAAATTCGAATAATGGTTTTTTGCTGTTAAGTAATACATCATAAATTCTAGGCACAAATATTGAAATAGAATTTGTTTATTAATTTGTTTTTTATGTTTTTCAATTTAAAAAAACTACATTTTAAATTATTTTACAGTAATTATTTAAAGAATATTATGTTTTCAATAGATGAATAATATTTTTATCTTCAGTTATGCCTACTAATATTAGTATTGTTTTTAGAACTAATGAAAAATTTGTATATTAATTCGCATTCCATTTTCCTACACTCCTGAATTGGTGCTTGTGGAAACGAAAATAAATAGTGTGCAAACGTATTTTAAAATATATCTTCCACTGTAAACTACTAACTGTGTTTTGTGATGTGTAGGACTTTCGTGAATGTTTCTGTGGTGTCTATCTTCATTTAATTCGGAGAGCGTTATCATTCCAATTACTTGACGTGGTGTGTCTTGTATATTATTTTCACCGTTCTCGAATAACAACGAGCTTTTCGTATGTGCTGTGAATCTTACAGGTGGTTCGCCACCCTGTCATACTATGGGATATGTTACACCACTATTGTAACTCAAATTTTGCAAATAAACACATATTACAATACATATTATTATAACTGTATACACTGGATATTTATATAATTTTATGAATGCTAATTGAGAATTATGTGGATTATCTACACAATCAACACTATTACTTGTTTTCTTAACTAAATTTAAATACTTTATATACCCTAAATGGTCGAGACAATTGTTATAATATTTTAATTAATCGAATTTAAATAAATTTCCAAATATTTAGTGATTAATGCAAATAAATTTTTATATAATTTTATCATATGATGTAGAATTGTATTCCAATATAGAGTTTTCACATATTTTATCTACTATTACACCCCGAAAAACGGGGCATTATTCAGCATAAGCATAATGTGAACACTTCAATCTGAAAGACGGGTATTATATTAAAAAAATACAAATTATCCTTCAATGTAATTACAGAGCAGCGCATTGTGAATCTCATACGGTGAGATTGAAGTATTAAGTGAGTCATGTTCAAAACGTTCATCAAATCGTAATTTCCAGTGGAATTTAAAAAATAACAATTGCAATCAAATTATTAAACTATCAAATTATTAAAGCTTAAAAAACAAATATTATAGACCCTAAACATTATACAAATGTTTATATTATGGTCATATAAGGTCGGCTAAGAATAAAAAGGCCGGGGTTAGCTATTATATTCGAATATTAATTTTGCCGACGTCGGCTATTATAATTGAATTTTAATTTTGCCGGCGCCGATATTATTAGTTGATCATATTCGTAGCCATAGCCAATCACGGAGACAGTTTACTTAAAATGTAATTTTCAAAAATTAGTTATAATTAGCTTTGTAGTGCCAGAATTCTTTGCACCTTATTTCTCGATCTCAATATTTTTACATTGCTTAAAATCATTTTGTAAAATAAGACATAATACGGGATCCATATAATTCTTAACAATTCTATTAAAAATGACAACCTCCATTATCTGTATATCCATTATCATTTTCATTTTTGATATCATTAAACAAAAGCGATTTAAAATAATTATAAACTTTTATCCGAACATAAGTTTCCAATTAACTGACAATTGCATAATGCTTTGTATTATAATGTATATATTATTTGTAAAGTACATGATTATCAAGTCTATCCTTTGTCCAATGAAAGAAGGAATGTCTTATTCTTTAATGAAATTGTTTATTTAATTTTTTTCAGAAAAATTCTACAAGAAAATGAACGCAAATATAATAACAGCGATGAAGAGTTATTTGAATTTTTTATAAATTGTATAGAAGTCTGTTCCTATTTTATTGAAATACCATTTAGAGAGAAATGCATTTGGAATTAAAGAAATAATGATACTCGTGCAATGTTTAAATGGAAAAGAGATTTTTCTTCAACAAGTTTCAACATTTAAATTCCTTTATAATGAATGAATTTACCCTAACTAACTTCTTTATAAATTTTATGCGCAATACGACAACATGACAACAATATTTGAATTGAATGTGTTAATATTAATTTTAACAATAACACAAATTTATACATACCAAAATATATTTTCGAATAATCATTATTATAGTAATGAGAAGGAAAATGTAATTATATTAAAACAAATGATTGATAAATATAAAAATTTTACATTTGTTATTCATTTTGAAAATATAACAATACCAATAATTGAAGATATTTTTAATGAAACTGAAATAAAAATACTTCTAAATTATGATTTAGAACTAGCGAATATTATTAATAAACGATATACTTGTAATTCTATCGTGCACATAATAATTGTTGAAGATATTAATTTATTTTCAGTAAATGAAATGTATTGTCAAATAGTATTTATTTTTATAAATGCACTAACTTTTAAAAAATTTCCACATATAAGTGGATTCAATGAAGTTACAATATTGTTTGTAATAACTGGTGATCATGTCTATGAAGTATGTTTTTACTGTGGTTTAGCAAATTATGAATTACAAATGAAAACTATTGTTGAAATATCTGATGGTTATGTACATACTTTTAAAAATTTCCACAAACATTTGTTTCATGTTTCTTACAGTTTAAATCCTCCATTTATAAATTGTACGGAAACGCAGATAAATTGTTATAATACTGGGAGTTTTGATTTGCATTTATTGCAATTTTGTAGTAAAAAATTAAATTTCACTTATGATTTAACGCGATATTCTTATAATACTAATGAAAGTGCAATAAGACAACAAATACATGCAGTACAAAATTACCACATGGATATTTTAATCGGAGGTGCATCAATCACAGCGGATCGAATGAAAGCAGTAACATTTGCTCATCCTTATATGTTGGAAACGTTTATGTTTTTATTCGTTTCATATAGAAACGGATTCAATTCTTCTGGTTTTATTACTATTTTTACACCTTTGGTATGGTTTTGTTTATTTTCGTCCACAATTATTTTTAGTTATTCTATATTCAAAATATTACGCAAAAAAAAGTTTGTATCTATACTTATTTTAATTACGTCAGAATTACTTGATCAAAATTCTATGTTATTGAGTGAATTATCAAAAATGTCACGAATTGTAAAACTGTTAATGTTAAATTGGGCATTTTTTTGTTTAATAATTACATCAACATTTAAAAGTAACTTAATATTATCCCTTACAACAACGCCACATTCAGTTGAACCAAACACTTTTGGTGATTTAGTTAATCGTGGATATAGATTTCATATCAATAAATGGGAGAATTCTGTGGTGCAGGATATTTTGAATGACACATCAGTATCTAATTATATAAATATTTTAAAAAATTCATTTAGTAAATATTCTGATATATGTGAGACAATACATGAATTTAAAGATGTTCCAGTTGCATTCATTGAAAATAGACTAATAGTTCAATATAATCTACGGTATGATTGTAAATCGTTCAACGATGAAGTAGAAATACGTACAACACGTAATCGTTTAAAATCCACATTTAATGGATGGGGATTTCGTAAATATTCACCGTATATAGAATCGATTAATGATTGTATTGGTACAGCTTTGGATACGGGTATTACAAAAAAATTGATTGCAAATATTATGATGGCCAAGCAATTTGAAAGTCGCACAGTGATTAAGCAAAGCAATTCAAATGATTTACAAGAATCCAAAGATTTATCTTTATCTGATTTAAAATTTGTATTCTATTTGTGGTTCATTGGTATGAGTGTGTCAAGTGTATGTTTTATTTTGGAAATTGTAAGTATCAAACTCCATTAACAATTTACATCGTAAAAATATATATTAATTAATATAGAGTCATTCCATTCTAAATCATCAAATGTTGGGCGCTGACATAAAACCGATTTAGATGAAAATAGGTACAAACGTTGGGCTTTCCGTCAAAATAAAAAAAATTATTTTCTTTTTATTGTTCGTTACATACACACCATCTACAATTGATAAAAATATATTTTTCATATTTTTGAAGTAAACGGATTTTGGAAGTTTTCCTGAAAAGTTTTCTTTCGAAGGTATTGTTAAAACTTTGGGTTGATTCGTTATGAAATGGGAGCTTGAAGAAGTTATAAATTTTCATGATTTTGACTTTTTTCTCAATGCCCTTGAAAAATAAAGATTTCCACGTTATTTGATGCTAAAAATGTGGATAACGGTGAAAATTACGAATGTAAAATTAGATAGAAAATTTGCTCATCTCAACAGGTTTTATAATCCGCCAAAAGTTGGTATTATTTACATTTCCTGATATATTATTAAATTAAACGTTTTATATTTTTTCACATGTATATGTTTGGTTATAACTTACAAGGATATTTTAAAGACTGTAATAACACCGGAAATAAAAATAACCATTCTTTTTAAACGAATTATGAGAAGGTAAATAGTCTTTATGATAAAAATAAATATACTTTTAACTCGCATCATCAATCAAGTCCAGAATTACAGCTGAGGGAAAAACATAATATTGAAAAATCATGATTTTTTCAAAAACCTTCCATTTCATTATGAATCAATTCAAAAATTTTAAAATACATTCATTTTAATAACTTGTATATAAAATTTTTAAATCAAGATTGCCACACGGTAATTACGTAATGAGCAATAACAAGAAGGTCATTTGCTTTCTTTTGAAAAATTTCGTAACATTTTTGTATATTTTCATCAAAATCGGAGATATGTCACGGCCCAATTTTTGATGATTTGTAATGAAATGGCCTTGTTCTACATGAAATGAAAGTTTTTCGATGCAAACTTTTAGAAAAGAACTTGTAAAACCGACTTGGAAATTTCAAATATACATTTGAAATTATCAATTCGTATAATCAATTTTTTTGTATTTGCAACACTTTTGTAAATTGAAATCTTACAAAAAATTTATAGCCCTAGTAAATTCAGTATTTTCAAGACCTAATTACTGAATACGAAATTTGGATAAAATACATCTAAATCATGAATTTGAAATAATGGCTGTCATGATTTTCATTTTGATGAAAGCAGCTAGAACATTTTATAATATTATTTAACTTTTTATTCTAACTTTGGCATTTATAATATTCAACCAGAAATCGAACAAATGTATTTTAATTATTATTTTGCATCCGGATTTAATTTATATTTCAATGTTAACAAGCTATTATTGTGATTTTTTTTTTTTATAATAAAATCCCAAATAACATTAAATTACAAATTCAAACCCAGAACTATTTGATTCCTTATAAGAAAAAAAGTTTTATAAGAAAATTCCTTAAAAGAAAAAAAGACTCTAGTAGATTAAAAAATATCGAAAAAAATCCATTTCGTGCACATTAAATGTCAATAGAAATAATACGGATCCAATTTGAAATAATAAATCATATACAGAAAGCCTGGTCTATGATTGTTTTATTAAAATAACAAAATTAAATTGTTCGAAAAGATTATCTTATAATTAATTCAAATACTTAAAATAATATCTATTGAAAATAAATTTAAAAAAAAACGTAGCGTTCTTACGTTTATTCAAATGAAAGTAATATTTTTAATAAACCACGGTTTAAAATAAGATATAAAGTACAAAATAATTCCTCAAAAAAAATTTATTATCCATACAGATTGCATAAACATATGAACTTGAAAATTTATAATTATAATTTTTAATGAATAACCATGAAAAATAAAAACGTAAAATGTAGGACGTTCATTATATTGTATAATAGTACAGAGTGTAAATAATAACATTGTATAATGAATATTAATAATATTAGTTCATAATATACAGTCAACGTTTATCCTTTTAAATCAAACAAATTTCCGGTTTAAAACCTTGTGCCTCCTACCATACCCCCCCCACCCTGCACCATCAGAGTGGTGCAATTTACAACATTAAAACATTAAAAATCATAATAGAAACCCGTAAAGCAGCAAATATTAAGAAAAAATGATGCTCAATAATTTTTTTTTTCGAAAAGTTAATATTTTTTTAGTTATTTGCAATTAAAGATATGACTTTTAAAAAACAAACTTTTTCAAAAACACGCTTTTATTTTAATGCTCTAAAAAGAATAAAATAAAATTTAATTATTAACTTATAACTTCATTCCTCAATTTATATGACATAAAAGCTTGTCCCAAGATTCACTTGTATAAATAAACAAACACGAGTTTTGAAATCTAGCGACAAGCTTTTATATCATATAAACAAACTGTACCATGACATTATATGTTGATAGTTGTAAAATAAATTAAAAATTATACTCGATGACGATTGATAGAAATATATATGCAAATTGCAAATGTATGTGCAATACAAATTGCAAATCGAAAAAAACAGTAGATAATAGACGTTGTGTATCTACCCATGTCATATGTGTGTATATATATTTCGCCGGTTTATGGGTCTTATATTTGTGGAAATATATAAAATTATTCCCACCGATCGCAAGAGGTATTGTGGATCTAGCTGCTATCCATCGGTAGCCTCTGGAGTATCACTTTCCTGTTGTGTAAATCAAAGATCTAGATAATTTAAATTTAAATAAACGAAACGGCTATTGCAATAATTCATACTACGAACGTTATATATAATTAAAAATAAATAAAACGATTATTATGTATAATATTTACACAATAAAACTAAAAGAATTCTCAACTAATTGACCTATGTATATGACTACAAAGATATATAACAGTTATTACTGCCTTCCAAGGTCAACGTTTCAAAATTGAGTTGCCAGTTTCCATCCTAAATTATATGTTAAATAAAAGCTTTAAATAAAAGTATGTTTTGGAACAGTTTTTAATGAATAACTCGAAAATCTTACATTTAAAATAGTAAGAGTGAAAAAATGTCACTGATTAAAAACAAGAAGAAGTATTTGTTTTTTCTGCACATTCATTTAAGGAATTATAGCTAATTTAAAGCACCAAAATTCTCAAGGAAAATAATAATAGTTAAATTTAAAGGAGAATAACAAAATACAGTGCAAAAGCATCATATCTTTATAAACACGAGCCTTTGTTGAAGTCGTGAGCTCAAAAACTAACAAAAATAAAACTGATTATTAATTTGTTTTTCCTGAAAAAAACAATTTTTTTCTATTTTCAAATTTTCGATTAAAAAAAATAAAACAAACAAACAAAAAAATAATTTGATTTTTATTTGATCAAATTGTTTTTCCTTTCTTTAAAAATTTGTGTATTTTTATTATGCCTTTGTTATTTTAGCTTTTGGTTTCAATAGTACATCAATGTGAAATTTTTTGTATCTACGCTAATCAAAGCCTTATAAATTTTAGAACTATTATTCGTATTTATATTATTCAACGTTGAAAGTGATAAATGTAATCTTTCTCGAACGTAAAATCATCTTCAAATACTATAGATTGGTGCGTTTACAGGAATGAATAACCAATCTTTCTATTTGGTTTTTTATTAGCTTTATTCTTTATCCTCACACTTTAGTCCATAAAATGTAACGTTCTAGTAATTTGTGCAAAATCGTTAAAATCACACAAATCTTAGTTAAACTGATATTTATAATCACTGATAACTCAAAATTTATTGGATTTTGAAAGAAATTCATTTAATTTGTTGCTTGATCGGTTTAATTCTTTTAATTTGTTGCTTTATCGGTTATTTTAATTTTAAACTGCTTTTTCTGTCTGATGGAGCATACCTCGTGGGCATCATAGCTCACTGATAGGTTAAGATTTTAGTTTTCAACTTATGAAACATAATTTATTCGATTTCACACCAATATATTCACTGTTGTAGAATTCCTGCCTTTGCATGTTGTAAGCCGTATAGGAACTGCAGTATTTGTTTAAGAGCAATTGTTTAAGAAACTTAGGAAAAATTAAACATTAAGGTAGTACGAGCAATGACTCATCATGTGACGAACTGTTTTGAAAATGATAATTATCTATACTTTTTTACTAATATTACATATAGAGGCAACTGTTGTACCGTTGGGAACCTACAATACCCCGGGTAACAGCTACTTTTTATCCCTGTATTCCCACGGGAATAGTAACTACGCGGGTAAAAAGAAAACATTTATATTTTTGTACTTTTGTATTTTTGTATGTAACGAATAAACTTAAAAATTACTAGACCGATTTTAAAAATTATTTCACCGTTAGGAATCTTCACTCTCTCGAACGACAAGCTACTTTTTATCTTTTCATTCTCTCGGAAACAGGAATTGTGCGGGTGACAGGGGAAACGTTTGTATTTTTGTATTTTTGCATAAAAAAAATAAACTTAAAAACTACTGGATAGATTTTAAAATTATATGTTCGATGGAAAGCTATTGGACTACTCTAGTAAAACTGAATGACGTCCAATAGTGTTATCTATTTTGCCAACAATGTCTTGAAGACTCAGCATTTTTTAATATTATATTACATTTTAAACATGTTTTTTTAAATTTCTTCATTAATTTTGAAAATGTATATTTTATCAGCCGCTTTGTCATAAAACCAATGTTAACAATGATTGCTTTTGGAGTTAATTATATATTTAAATAGTGTTATTAACCCTCCCATCCCTCAAACCTTCAGAATTCATGCAAATCATGCAAATGTATAACTACATATATCAAAATCGAGCATCAGTGGTTTCCTTGATCGTACAGCTTTAAAATAATGATTTTCTGGTTAATTAGGTATTATCATCGATGTTGGCCATGCGCTCAAAATTGACGAAATATACCAAGAAAAATTGTTGGATAAAAAACTAAACATTAAAACCTTTTTAAATTTTCTGGTTTTTAATTAAAAATTACAATTTAAGTACATAAAATTAACAAGTTACTGAGCTTTTGAAAAAAAGTTTTTTTTAGGAATAATTGGAAATACATGATATTAAGTAATAACCGAAGGATTTTTATTGTTTTTCATTATATTAAATAGTTATATAATATATATGTATATCATAGATAATAGTAATAAAAAGTAAAGAATAAAACAATTTTTAAATTTAGTTCGTAGTGATACCGATAGTTCCCGAACCAAAGTTTTACGACACTAGTTGATAATGTGTGTGTTTCGAAAGTATATTGGGATGGCACCATATGTGGATGCCCATCAACGATGTTATCGTGTACACAGGTAATATTATTTATTACAAAATTATTGAAACACTGAAATGATGTTAAGATTTTTATTTTTTATTTTTTTGCTTTTGAGGTGTTCATAATTAATTTTCAAACAGTTTTATTTTGGTTACTATTTTTCAAAAGCCTGTTGTACACAATATTGGCTCAGTTGTCTGAGTTATGACAAATTCTTTAACAGACTTGCGAGGTAAATAATGACATAAATTTAATGAACGTACCAACTTGTTATTTTAATTTAATTTCGACAAAAAATAATCTTTTTCAAACAATAATTCACTTGAATTAATATATTTGAATACACCACGGGTAACTGTTAGTATCGCAGAATAGTATTACGTAGTAATAAATTTTAAAAACTTAACTGAAATCTTACCCTGGTCCCGATATATACTGGCCATGAGGAATTTGGTGAAAAATAAAAATAATTTTTTTTTTTTTTTTGTAGACCAGTTTATATTTGAAAAATTTTGATAAAATTATTAATCGTTCGAAAATATCCTAGAACTCAAGATTTTAATTAAAATTTAATCTGGTACACTTGTTCGATAAAAAAATATATATATGTGTATATATATATTTGAATTGTTAAATTTAATCATAATATATAAAAAATTTGTTCGGCTAATAACTCTTGGCTAATGAACTAGTGTCCATTATCACTGAGCATCGCTCTTGGATAACCATAATGGCTGAATACTACATACTTTTACAGTACTTGAGCTATCTTCATGTTTGATGTGGCCCATAGTAGGAATGCTACGATCCATCTAGGTCATTAGACACTAAAATACTTGATTTCCTTCTTGACGCTTGTGTATACTTGTCAAATCAATGCTCATGATTTCCCATAGCAGGACATCGACTTCTGATTGCTTGGCTTGATTAAATGCTTTCACTCTGTCGCAAGATTTACATCCTTTTACGTACCTTCTTATGTCATCATTGTGATATTGCCTTCCTGTACCATTTGTTGTCTATGATTTCACAGTACCCAATCAGCTACATTGTAATTATTTTTCATTCAACCCATTCGTTGATGTAGATTATTTTTCAGTGGTTTTTTATAACGAGTGAAGTATCGTATGGCAGAAATATCTCTATCTCCATCTTGCTAATATCAAATACCATCGACAGAGTGACTGTTTCAACTTGGATGACTTAGAGGGTTATTGACTTGTTAGCCCTCTTTTGCACTTCCTACTCTGGAATATCTTCTCTATCCTTGACTTCGTCCTTGCACTGTGGTGTTCTGGACAAAGAATGTGCAGCTTTATAATATTTTCGAGGAACATGCACTATTTGAAAATCAAAGTCTCCCAGTGTCAACGCCCATGGTGTTTTTGACGACTGTCTTTGGTGGGATTGGAACGGATCGTTATCTACGTATTGTTTAAAATGCCTTCCTTTCAGATAACTACGAAACTTCTTAAATTCCCATACAAATTCAAGATAATCCTTTTCCATTGATCTTAAATTCCTATACAAAAAGTTTTCTTCTGCATGTCTCGCCCTTATCTTCCATTTGAAATAGTACACCCAATCCAATATCGCAAGCATCCTTGTTGAAGCAAAACGTCTTCTTAAAATCGGATTGCACTATTTTTCACAAAACTTCGTTACTCACCACATAATCTCAAAATTTGACATAGCTTTTTTCTAGTTCTCGGTATTGGATATTTTGCAATAGATTCATTTTTTCTTCTTCTCGATCAATACCATCTACACTTATAATGTGTACTAAAGATCACACTTTGTTACTGCCAATGAAACATTTACTGGTTAAAGCCATGTAGTTCCAGTCTTTCCAATACCACATCCTGATGAAGAAAGTAATCTTCGATTATTTCACAATACATGAGTATATCTTTCACATAAACTTTGCAAGGATCTCATTCATTAGATTTTGAAACAAAAATATCCCACACTTTCATGGGTTATGCCGAAAGACATGACCCTAAACTGATACAACGCTTTTGAGATGATAAATACTGTATATTTCTTCGATTGAGGATCGATCAAATCGCGGCTAATTAAGATATTGGCAAATTGAGCAAATATTCTGATTACAAATCCATAGTTGAAAATATCTTGGTCCCGTTGACTTTTCTCAACTTATCTTGAAAATCGGGTATTAGATTTGCGTTTCCCTTCGCAACTTCGTTTAATTTTCGATAGTCCACACAGAATCTAAAGTTTTCATCCTTCTTCTTTGGTAACTCAATATATACTATCCATAGTGACGTTTATGTTTCAATATCTTCATATCCTTCCATTTCTACAATCTTTTCTTGTATCATTCGTTGCTTTTATTTCTTGTATATAAATAGCCGTAATTGTAGGTGTAACAGTTTTTGTTCGGCCAGTTTCGATGTTAAAAGCTTTTGGATGTCTCCGAATGACTTTTTTTTTCTTCTTGGCTTATTTAGTGTTGAATTTGAAACTCGGTCAATACTTGAACTTGAAAAAGTTAAGTTTTGTGGATTCGTTTTTATCTTCATATTCACATTCTAGACAAACAATTATTCGTGACATGGAGTCGAAATATCCTTTTGTTACTATATGCTACTTTTGAATACCACGTGCCAAATCTTAAATCTCATAATTGTGTTACTAACAAAGCAATTATCAACTTTCCTCTCATGTATAGACGTAATGAATACTTCAAAACCAGTGACCTCCCTCACTGATTCTGAACTCTTGCTTCACTTTGATGTCCCCTTCTGACACTACTTGAACTCTTGTGCCATTTTTTTGGCTATAGAACGACGTGGTATTGAAGCCAATGATGATTTTTGGTGGCTCCGTATCGGGTCTTCATTAAGCATTCTTGATACGGGTCGTATGGTCTCGGCGGATATTGGAATTTTAATTTTTACCATATTATTAACAGCCATCCGTCTTCTCGCAGTAGGTTGGTAAAAAGTGGTATCACTCTATCTAGATTTCACTCGGCGTGCCCCCTTTTAAACAGCTACACCTTATTGGCCTCAGAAACTTCCGCCAACATATCCGGGGTCGGTGAATTCGTCATATATCGTCCAGCTCGGCATTGGCTTATCTTTTCGTGCTGTTGAATAATTCTCGAAATACTCGTTTCGTTTATCAAACCCAATCTTCCGCTAATCCAGTAAACTCTCTTTTTATTATCTCTACCCAATATTCTCTTGAAAGTTTAACCGATTAATTAGTGATATCACGATTTTCTTGAATAAAATTGGGCCTCCAGCCGGTTTACTGATAAACTCCGGAATTTATGATGATAGTATTGTTGCAGTCAATTTGGAGTGAATGATCTTGTGTTTTCCAGGTTTTCATACGCTTATTTTTAAATTGTTGATACTGTCGCTGTTCTAATTTATTGATATCGTCCCCCAATTTTACATGTTGTCCACTCGCATACGCATTTCATTTTTATCTACCTGTATGGTGTTTATTTCATCTTTGACATATCGGTATTTACAGACTCAACTACTGTTGATATTTTTTCGATACGTACGAAACACACCTAGGTTGAATTTTTCATCCGCTTACCCACAATTTGTTGTATCTCCTTTAATGTATCAGATTCTGTTATCATTGTATCGAATCATGAACCCATCTCAATTATCCTTGTACTCGTCTTTTGCTCCATCTCAGATAATCGTTTATCCCCCTTTTGTCCTGCTTCTCAAAGTTTGTTGGCATTTCTGTGTAAGTTTCTCTTCATCATTTCGCTCCTTACGAATAGACTTAGTTCGATAGTTAACAAAAGTCTGGTTTAAATGGGTCCTGAGCAGCTTGTTTGAATATGTTCCTTCCACCTAGCCAACAGAACGTCTTGGGATCCGGTATTGTCCAACCCTGCTTCTTCCAACTGCCTTCGTAGACGATGCACTGATGTACTTCCAGTATTCATTGTTTCATACGGTGCTCATTTCTCGCATTATTTCAAGTCTTGGGCGTCAGTGCAATATCAATGAGTAATTTTAAAAGCTTTTATTACACTTGGAACAATACGTACAAATTATTGAAATAGGACAATAAAGACAATGATTAATTTAATCAGCTTACTAGTAGATTCTTTTAATTATAAAATTTCAACATTTAAATTTACCCAAATTTTGAATTTAAAGATTAATTATTTTGTTTATAAAAATTGTTTGTGCAAAATTTAACCAAATTCAATAAATGATAATAATAATTCTTAATAAAAAATAATAATTTACTTGAATTAGTTACTTCATTTTAATTCAACAACGCTAAACTATTATTATCGCAGGATATTATCACATCAATTTTATCATTCAATTTTATAAACTAAACTCTCTCCCTGACATCTGTATATACGGGACATTAGGAATTGCGAGAAAAGTAATTATTTTTTTTTATTAAGTCTGTTAATATAACTATTTATCAAATCGTTCCAGATTTTCCTAGAATTAAAGATTTTAATTTTATTTTATTTGACACACTTGTTGATACACAAACAAAAAATACATAAACATTGAATTATTTATTTTCAATCACATTAACTTAAAATTTTTGTGGATCAGAAGAGATTCGCTATTATTTCAATTATATAAAACTTAAATAACTTTTAATTTTAATAGACTTCAGACGAGGGGCGTATTTAAGTAATGATAAGTAAATTGGAATTAAATTCGTCAATCAAGCCTAATTGATATAAACTTTTTCTCAAAAAATTCCATTTTTTACTCAGTAGCGCCAGCCTGTGTTGAATTATGGGGTTCGCTTCGAAACGTGTTAATAATCCATCTTTATAAATGCAATATAATCGACATTTACTTAAGATAGTTCAATCCCTCGTTTTTTGCTCCGAAACGTACTGAAAGTATACAAAAATAAAACAAAGATAACATCTATTTTTTCTAATAGTTTTTCTCTTATTTTAACTTTCATATTATTCAAGTTTAGTAGCATTGACAATCATGAATGTGCAAATGTAGAAACCTTGAAATTTGGATCAATGAGATGATTACGTGTGTGAATTTTCAAAGTTCTCTTATTTAGTTCGAGGTTTTGGAGAGTTTTCTATTCCATCACAAGTAAAATCTGTTTTTGTCCAACAGGTAAAGTAATGAAATTTTTCAAATTTTTGAACTGATTCATCACACACACTTTGCAAGAAATCTCCCCAAGTAAACCAGCTTTCGAAATAGGTATATAAATATTGATTTTAAGCCCGTTCCTTAATTATCTCAAATTTGTTTAAAAACTTTTCAAATTTGTATTCGCAAGTATTCTAGACCTTCCCACAAATTTAAACCAAAATAGTTCATTATAACAAGTAAGGAATTTCTTAATTAAAAATTCTTAACGATAAATAAAAGAAAATCTACCAATTACAGCAGACTTACCTTGAAGAGTTCTACCAACATTCATTTTTTTAATTCTATTTTGTTGAAATTTTCGTAAATTTATTTAACATTTTCATTTTGAAAATACTTTACGACCGTTTTGTAAAAGTTTTGAGTTTAAGAACCATTTCTTTTGCTCGTAAAAATTAAAATACATATATTCCATACAAAATATTAAAATTGCCAATGATAATCCAATAGACCAAAAGAAGAAAGGTGATCTCAATCTAACCAATGATAATTTTTCCATTTTTAATTGTTGTATACTATTACTTTTAATGACTGTATGTGGATTATATTTTGGTAGTACCTCTTCGTACCATTTAAAATATAAGCCACTTTCTTGTATAATTCGCATGATTCTATTGAATGATTTTATAAATGGTATATGATGTTGGAAAGCCCAACCATATCCTGTTGAAAATATAGCATCATTTGTAACTCTTAACTTATGAAATGTATTATTTAATATTTGACGACATTTATTACGTAGAACATATTTTATAAATGTTTCTTCACCAATCACAGCCATTTTTTTATTAACAGTATTTACAACTGATTCACAAATATCAAATTGACTGATGGAATTTTTTAAAACTTTGTGGTATACGCTAAGAGTACTATTTTCTAATGAATGTCGTATTGCTGATGAATCCTTGAAATTTAAATGAAATTGATAATTTTCATTCAATAAATCATTCAAATCATTTGGATCTGTTTGACTTGATTGCACCATAGATGCTGATAGTTTACCCTTATACAATGTTGTGACGATTAAACATACGAAAATCCATGATATTAAAAATATTTTTGCACTAATCGACATTATAATTTTTGAAAAATACGACGAACATTGTTCTAATAAATATTCCAATATACTTGCTAAAATTTTCCATATATTAACAGTTTCTCCGTTCAATAAACTTAAAATACCGAAAAGAAATAAACTTGAAAAAATTGCTGAGATATATATTATAACCCATAAAGTTGCCTGAAATGGTAAGAAAATACCAAAATAGGAACCTTGTTGAATGTTGATTGTTGTAGAAAAAATAAAGATGTAAGATTCAGTCGTATAAGGAATCGAGAATGCTACAAGTTTCCGACGATTTATTAACATACTTGTACCGCCAATAGCGAAATGCAATTGTCCAGAACTAACCATAGTTAAAGCACGTGTTTTTGGGCCCATCGTATCTGATTTATTATAATCAAATCGATGTAAATTATAAGTAAAATTAAGTTTTTTACGACAAATTTCTAAAATTTTTGCTTCAAACGTATTCATTGCTTCAAAAATATAAAATGGTTCAAAATCATTAAAAGCAATTTGAAAATTATAACCATAAAAATTTTGAAATTTTTTCGAATTTGAGTTAGTTTTATGTAATTCAATAGAATGTGGTCCGCAATAAAAGCACACTTTCCATATTGCCTGATTATTTATTAAATAAAAATCATCCGATGTTTTCATATTTGTTATATTCCAAAATGTATAATTCGATTGGAATTCTTGATCAAAATTATATACTCCAATTACTTGACAATAAATATTTTTAGCATTTTTAATAAATTGAAACCATTGTTTAAGATTTGATAATACAACAATATGTAAGTTATGACATTTTTGATTGTTATATTTTAATAATACGTTGTTTTTATCATGATTAATTAGAATTATTTCTTGGAATAAATGTACATTCAATAAATTACTAATTAAATGAACTGTCGTATTATCGTAATGAAATAATATTGTATAGAATTTATTATTATATATTTCAATTAAATTTTTTAAATATTTTAAATTTATATCACTCGTATCCATTTCGGTTAATTCGATTTGTGTTCGAACAATAAATAAGTTTGTAAATAAAAACACAATTAAAATACATATTTTTAATGTTGTAAACATAATTTTTATGTTATTTAATGTTGAATGTTGAAATAAAAATAGAATTATTACAAAAAAATAATATAATATAAATATAGTTTAATGAAATAATAAAATTGTCAGATTTTAATCATTATAAATAATATTATTTTTTTACTGACTTGTTGTTTATAAAGACAGCTCAAAGTTGATTTTGAAACATTCAACACTAATGTCTTTAGTATCTATTTATATTAATCGAAACATATTTAATAATTTACAAAAATTTACATGATATAGTTAAATATAATTTTTAATGATATCTTAATTATATTTTATAAATAATTAATGTAAATCATTGTGTTTATTTAAAAATGTAGAGTTAGTAGTTTTTAAAAAAATGATTTTAGAGATAACATCATTGTTATATTTTAAATTCATATTGATGTAGTTAAATTATAAAGAGTTCCTAATTAGTTTGTATTTCTACAAAAGTCATCAGACAGCATTCAGAAGAAATCTTGGTATATTCTGTTCTATTATATTCGTAACTCGTGTGGTTAAAACAAATACTCTCGTACTCGTACTCTCTTACTTGATTTTATTTCTGAAAAATAATTAATTAACAGTAATTAACAATAGCACTGGCACAGAAGGGGTAAATCATTTTATTGTAGCACATAAAGTATGTTTATCAAAGCTGCTAGAAGCATACAATTTTCCAGCACAAGCAACTCAAAAATTACTTTCCAAATATTATGAAAATTGGTATGCACAATATTGACATGAAAACCTGGTGCTTATTGAAAAGTGTTTGATAAAAAACATTTCTAAACATAAAATCAAATTTTGATTCTTACCTTAGAAATTTTTTCCGAGAAAAACCCTTAGACAAGCACTAGGTTTTCATGCAATATTGTACATACCAAATTTTAATACATTCGTATAAGTATATTTTCAGTAATTTGTACTGTGAAATTGAAAAAAAACATAAAGTATATTTCATCTTAATTAAATCAATAGCTGTTCAGAAGCACACTCATGTATGTCAGGGCAACAGCTATTAAAAGTTTGGATAAAACATTTTTGTACCAAATATTCACCGTAAGGCAATGCGCCACAGAAGTATTGCCAACTCAGTTGTTTTACGACTAAATTTAGTAGTTTTTCGTTATCTATAGTAGGAAAAAAATTATACTGACTCTCTGGAGTTTACAATGTAACGATCAGTTCTTATGGTGAGAGTATTAGTACGAGATTGGTACTAACAATGCATAGATAGAAATTTAATCAAGATTTATAAAATGAATGGGAGAGCAAAAGAATGAATATTTCACATAATATAACGTTTTAATAAAATGTGTATTTTCTATATCGATAAAATATTATAGTGGTTGATATCAATATTAGAGGATTTATCAATTTTAAAACAATAGAATTTTTATTATTAATGAACATTAAAATCAATATAAAATACAAACTTGCTTATATTATTATATTAAAATTATTAAAAAATTTATTTTGCTTGTCGATGAATATTTTCAATAAAAGAATAAGAGTAAATTAGGTTCTTATTTGCCAAAATTAACCACTTGGAGCTGCAGAGTAACTGGTACTTTTTGGCACTAATTAGAAATTTAACATATTGACATTTAAACCTTGCTTGAATTATTTATAAATATAAATGTAAAAAATTTTTTTATTCAGTAATAAATAATTACAATTTTTTCATAAATATTGCCAATATTAGAGGATAATAAATAAACTTTATAGGAACAGTTTTTGTTATCTCATATTTTAGATTGATTGCAGGTATAACATCAAAAGTGTCGAGGTTATATATTAAACCATTTTTAAAAGAAATTCATAACATGAAAAAATTACTGTGGTACGTATTTACGTAATTAATTGATATTTTGAGTTTTAAATAGTTGCAATTTTAGTAAATAAGTAAATTAGAACAAATCCCCCCAACTCACCATTTCACTTTCCAAAAATTCCCTTCAGTTTTCTTTCTAGTTGGTATGAATGTGGATATACAATTTTTTTAATTTTTGTATGAGGTTTAGCTTTTTAAATTATGGGACTCTGCAGACATAATATGTGTCACTTTTTTAAAAAAAGGTTTTAAAAGATGGGTTTTGAATTTGGCAAATTTACGTTAACTAATTATACTATTATTCTTTGTAAAACCGTTGGTAAAATTTTCAATCATAATTGTAATAAATTGGACTGTATTATTTAAATATTTTCTATGTTAATAAATTCGACTGTGTTTTTTTATTTTTTTTTAGTTTAAATAAAATAAAAAATATATATATATTCATTTGACCATTTATTATTATTATTATTATTAATTCTGCATGGAAAGTTGCATATCGATTCTTGGATTTGCCTGAAATTTTAACAACGAGTAAGGAATACTCTAAAATGTAAAATCTGCCCAATACGAACGTACGCTTCTTATTCGCTAGAGATTTGAAGTGTATTAAATATAAAAAAAAAGAAACAGGTATAATAGATATAATTCTAAATGAAACATGTTCTGAAGAAGTTTTCTGGGGAATCAATACTTTTCAAGTTATTCGTGAGAGAATTCGTAATCTTTTCGACAAAAATTCACGTGCATGATTTTTTGTCAGTTTAACGATTGCGTGTTTGTCTAGGTTACATTCTTTTTTCTCCATCGATCAATATTATACCATCTGTCCAATATAAAGAAAAATTGATGTAACGTATGAAGTTATATTTTTACAAGCTTTTATTTTGTTTCACGTGTCCCGATGTTTGGTTTTAATCAAATCTTACATGTTAAATTTGATCCACTTCCCGGTTACCGATTGAGATGATATTGGATATACATTTGTAAATCGGATGACAATATTTTGTCTTCTTGATTTCATTGCGGTGGTAGTTGGAAAGAAAAGCTTTGAATTCAAAAAGTCTTAAGCAAAAACTTTAACATCAAAAAGGCATATGTATAAGAGTGCCTGCCAAAGGTCCCTGCTGAAGTGTTTTTTTTTTATTTCCATGTCGTGTGTTTTTTTTTTTTTTGAGTTTTTTTTTTTTATTAATTTTTTATTTTCAAATTTGGTATTAGGAGAACATAAATTGAATATTAAATCCGTAACAAAATATCTATTTTTATTACTATGATTTTAACATTTATTAGGAAATGAGCTTATGGAAGCTATGGTAAAATTTTGGCTTAAAAATCTATCTGTGTAAAAAACAAACCTGGTAGATAATTTTGACTAAGACAACAAGTTTTTAATAGAATAAACTCTGGCTTACCCAAAAACAAAAAGCATTCTTTTATATAATTTTTTTTTCTTTTCTGTCATTTATTTAATGAATTGATTTATATTTTGAAATTTATGAAGTTTAACATTTAATAAAGGAGTACATAAGTCAATAATACTTATATCACAAGACAAAAAACTGAAATGACAATAAATTAAAAATATGCTATGATAAACTCATCTTAATGGCACAATTTTTATTCGGAAAATCAATAAAGTCTATTTAAATATCATATTTTATGGAATTATTGTAGTTAATTTTTAAGGATGTTTGAGAGATCCCAATTTTGGTGGAACAAAAATTATTTTGTGGTTTTTTTATTGATATAAAAAATATTTATTATAAAGAAACCATATATTAAGATTGTAGGCATGGTTATAAGATAAATATAGAATGTGTGAGAAAAGTATATTTAACGTTAAGATTTGACGTAATTTGAGATTCTCACGCTCATATTAAAAATGGGACGTTAATAAAAATTTAAACGATATATTTTTCGGAATGTTGAAAAATTGCTAATTTTCAAAAATAATGTATGCAACAATAATCGAGAATACTATAGTATTAAGAACAAATTATAAATTTTAGTTAGCAATGTTATTTATTAATTATAATTTCTTGCCGATTTTGAAGAATGTTAAAAGAAATTTCAAATCAAAAGTAACAAAAATTGCCTGATAAATAAATTGTTCTAATTTTTAGAAGGCCTGTTAAATAAATTGTTCTAATTTGTTTACACACTCACTAAATATTCAAAACTTAAAAGTACACTAGGTTACTAAAAAATTTATCATTTTTGAAAATTGAGTTAAATCGCTTATGCCAATTAACAGCTGGGCTTTCTTTGTAACGTTTTTAACGTTATATGTTTATAACTTAGTTTAGTATATTTGAAGCAAAATAAAATATTTATTTGATTTATAATTAATTTTTTCTTATTTAATTTTGATCTTAAGAACATTATTACATATTATATATGATTTTAATATATTAACGAATACACATAACGAATTGTGAAAGCAATTAATGGAAATTAAACACCTTGAAATTCGATTCATATTTCGATAAATGTTAGTAGTGTATAAAACTTAGAAATTAATTGATTTTTTAGTTAAATAAACTAGTAATTAAATTAAAAACTTGGAAAATGAAATAATAACTTTGATTGTAAAAACAGAACACTATTATTATATTTTATAAGATTGATTATTATTTTTATTTATTATTATATTATAATATTATATATAAATTAATATTGTTATTATTTATTTGTTAGTAAGTGATAAGAATATATTAAAGTATCATTTTCTTATTTATTCATTTATTAATTTATTTTCTGAAAATAATTATTTTAAAAAATGTGTTTTTATTTATTTGTTTATTTTAATTAATTTTTTTATTTTAGAAATCGCAAACAATCAATAACACAAATTTAAGATACTTTAGGTGGTACTTCAGTTTCGAGTTAAATTTATTTTTTGTGTGTATTGATTCGGGACTTTATGTTATGTATATAATACTTTATTATCATTCCCAATAGTAATTTATAATGAAAGCAAATAAAAATGATAATAATAATAATGAAAATTGCATTTTATCGGTTCTAATCAAATTCATCAAAAACATCATGCACACATTCGATTATGTTGACATTTGTGGTATACATTTACTGTTTAATTTTTAATGACTATACAATAATAATATATCATGAATTCAATTATACCAAGCGTTGTAAAAACTAATTCAAAATACTTTAAAATATAATATATTAATAAATTTCGGGAAATTCATGATCGATAATATTTTATCGTTATTTACTGTTATTTATCTACTTTGACATTTTTTTCTGTATTAGATTTCTAATTTTCCAGAATTAATCTTTAAAAAAAAAAAATGAAAAATTATCCATTTTTTAAATGAAAATTAAAACTTTATAATAAACAATATCGATCGAGTGCGAAAAACTTTTAATACTATTTAGAATAATTTTTTAAAATTAATTATGCACACTTCAAAAGTATTAAAATTTAAAAACTTAAAACGCACCATGACCATGACGTTGTAGTCGAGTCAAAAATTAAAGTCAAAGAAACAGATCATATTAATATGAAACCTTTTTTAATGCCTTTTATGTGTCTTAAATATCATTACTACCTACCCTATACAGATGTTGTACGACGAATTCAAAATGTTACGTGTTTCTTTTCCTTTTTCATTTTATTTGATTTTTGATAAACATTCTTAAAAAAGCAGTAAATTTTTGTTACGAAACCACCTCGAATACAGTTATCCCTCTTCAAATTCCCTCTATATTCAAAAACTGATGCTCACCAAATGCTTTGAGACTTTTTTTTCTACATTTAACGGTTTTTAATCTTATATTAAGGCAAAAATAAAAAATTTTAATTTTTAAAATTGCAAAAATTAAAAGGATTCGTATTTCAATTATACCGGATATTTTTGGCTGGTGGACTTCAATTTTCTTTTCTTTTTTTTTTTTACTAATGGTAAACAAAAACTTGAATGTAAAGAAATCAATATCACTCTATCATGTTTAGAAGTTAAGTGAATTTGCACGACAATTAGAAGGAGTTGGAATAAATCGCGAAAAATCTATATTGGGTAATCATGATATTTAAGACACAAACAACGCGTTATATATTATCGTAACGCAACGGTTGGTTATTAATGCGAGCTGTTTCTTCAACTTTAATTTATTCACTATTTTTTGTTATATATTTGACCCGAGTATAGGTAATAATATTGAAATAATTTCAGTGTTTCCATTATTTCAGTGAAAATACTATTTTGATTATGGTTCAAGATTCCACGTCCGCCAGATTTACTTATTTTCTCACAAATTAAATTTGTTATGCAATATGAATAAAACTACATTTTAAAACAATTTAATTTTCACATTCATACGAATATTCATAAGGCCGCTTAATACATGTCTTCGGGAATGTTTGGCTTCTACAAGTGGTCTGCTCAAAGTCGATATTTAAATAATTCGCTGAGTATCATATACAATAATCAATACTGAGAATAGACGGGTGATTTCTTTCTTTTTTTTTTTTTTGGTGGTTTTTCAGCTTTAAAGCTTCTTGTAATGATTACCGCCCACTAGAAGTGTCTGGCAGCATGGATAATCTATTTGGATCATACATAAAAAATCAGCTATAAGAAAAGTGAGTTGTATTTTTACGTACCATAAACACCCAGTATTTGTAAATTGGTTGTAGGCACAAGATTCAGTATGCATATATTGGAAGTAAATAAAAATATTATGTCCCATACGTTTTGTTTATGGGAAAAATATTAAGGTCTAGTGACTTTGAAATCTTACTGTATAAATATTATCAACGTGTGTACTAATGTTAACTTTGGTTCGGAAACTATCGGGATGCGCTCCGTACTGAATTTTAAAATTGTTTTAAATTTCATTTCAGTTTTTAATTATAACGAAAAAATGAATAATTGTTTTCTTATAACATATATTAGAACGTGCGTCCAAACGTAATGGGTCTCAAGGGAATTATTATTAAATCTTTTTCATTTCAAAAAATTTTATTTTTGACTTTTTTATTTTTTACTCTTGTATACAACAATATCTATCCCATCTCCCCCTTTTCTCCTGTTAGTTATTGTCCCTATTATAGAAACTAGATATAAATAAACACCGGGACCAATCTGTCTGTATTATATATTATAAAGTGATAATTTTTTTTCAAAATCAACGTATAGCGGAAACAACTTAAAGTAAGAAACTAATAGTAAGAGCATGAAATTACGCAAAAAATGTTATTCTCAAAACATGATCGGGACAGAATTTTTCAAAAATTTTATTAACCAGAAGGGAGTGGGAGACTTTTTATGGTTCTGTTGCATATCTCGAGATATACTCAGCTTAGAGCCTTCAAAATTACATCTCAAGTAACAATAAATCAAGACCAATATTTTTCTTAATTTTACGATTGTTATCTTCCAGAGCAGCACGGGAGGGAAACGATTTTTACACTATATCACACTTTCTATCAATAAATTCAATTTTTCACTTAATTTTTCTTTAATAATCAAATAACGTATGATTTCAAATATGGAATAACCTGCATAGATCGATTGCATCTTCTTGGCTATAATCGAAACGCATACGAACTCACTGAACCAGCATCTGGTTGAGCTCCGCATATACTTCGCATGTCTGTGATCCGTACAAATTTACAATTTCTATTTAAACATCTGCATTTTACGTTGGAAATTTATTTTCTATTGTCTCATAGACAGTAATATATAGATCTCTCTAACAGGAAATATGGAACACTAATATATCTTGATTCCATCACAAAATGTTATAAAAATATTGGATTGATGAACAAAAACAAAACTACGGCATATATTGAAGCGTAGCAAGGTCGGTGTTCTATATACGGTTCAGATGAAACATTCTTTGAACAAATATTAAATATTTTTTAAAGTCCAATTTACTTATATAATACCTTTTAATATTTATTTAATCGTATGAATTATTGTTATAATTATAAATTTATACATATAAAAATAATAAAAATAAAGTGAAAACTATTTTTGCTGTTTGTTGTTTGTTAACATATCGTGTTACGTATTATGTTTTTATAGAACATTTAGATAAGCAAATATAATACCTTTTTACATATATTAATATTTGAATTATTTAATTCATTTTTATTAATATACAATATATTAGACTATATTAAATTATTATTATACACTTAATTAGACTATGTTCATTGAATCGACCTACTGAATCCATTTCCGTATATCAATCTATCTGCCCGGCATTAAGGTGTGGGTGTTGTTAAGGTGGCATTAATGTTTATAATAACCAAAAAATACACTGTTACAATAATTATTTGAAAATTTTTATTATAAAAATTATGTTATTATTTATATTATTATTTATTTTAATTAAATTATTATTTATAAAAAGTTGAGTTTATGAGAAGATCGCGATTCAGCAAAATCGGTCCATTAGGACTCACGGTTTCATGTTCAACTTTTATACCATAAAGTATAGAAAAATATCTGCTAAAATTAAGCTTTTAAATAGATGTATGGTACTAAGAATACCTATTTCAGCTTTACATGGGTATTACTACGTAATCAGCAGCTAAATAACTTTTAGGTGCATATGATTAAATTATTTATTTCGATAAGGTTAATTTAAATATAATCTAATTATAATTATTAACGAAATTTTTACATAAACCATCCAAATTTTGATAAAAGAAGAGAGATACGATGTAGAATATTTTTATGTTGTTTTCCTTAAGGAGTGAAATTTCGGTTGAGCTCTCAGTTTCGGCTGCATAATAATCGATAAATCGAAATTTTTACCACCCGAACAACCTATTGGGGATTGAAATTCCAACAATTATTTCGAAGTTTTCATATACAATACTATAACAGTATCTGTTATCATGTTGTGATATGAAGATCTCTCATCTCCCCGCGGTTCGGACTGTATCTTTCTGGAAATATTAAAGTTTGAACTTGCTGTTTCGGCTTTTTAGAAGGAATTTCAAAAAATTTCATTTGAATTTAACAGGATTATCTGCTTGACATATTGAGCCCCCTCAATCGAAGCAAAGCGATTTGCCTACATTCGATCTTCATTTTGGAAGAAATTGAAAAATTATTTTCTAATTTTTCTTTACGTTTTTACAGAAGCACCTATTTAAATAGGTACCAAGGTTTCTTACTGAGCGGTTTGTACTGTATCTTGATGGACATATTAAAATTTAAAACCCTCCTTCACCCGCCTTGGTGTTGAAATTCTTACTTAATCCTGGTCAATATTAAACATAATGCTCTGTTGAAAATTTCAAGGTTCCCGACTCAGCGGGTTAGACTGTCCCTTGATCATTATACAAAAATTGAAACCCATTTTCACTCCTTTATAATTTCAATTTCAATATCTCCTTTCTTTAACCTCGTCTATGTAATAACTAGACATATTAGTCTTAATTTGAAGTATTTTTACTAACTGCTTGTCCGTGCATTGAGAATTTCAATATATATTAATTTTGCAACCAGTCCCACCCCCCTGAAGAGCTCGAAGTTCCAAAAATCTCTCCTTTGTACTCACTAACGTCATATGAGACTTCTTCATACAAAAAGCTTTAAGCTTTTGAAACGGTTTAATTTCCGTCAGTTATGGTTTTATATATTGTAATGTTATTATAAATATTTATAATTGTATGGACTGCAGATTTAGAGTAGTTTTTGAATATCAATCATATAAATAGTTTAAAACATTGATAATTAATACGTCATGTACGAATTTATTTAATACATAATTAGGATGTAGTATACAAGCACAAAGTTTTCTTCTCTGAGACAAACAAGAAGTAGCAAATTTTGTTAAACTCAGTCTGTTTGTATAAACCTCAATTAAATACAAGCTGCTGCACCATTTCCAATGGCGTAGCAAAAATGAAGCTGTGAGAACTACAAGGACAAAATTAACAAAACTCAACAGAGTAATATACACGAGGGTAAATAATAAGGTGAAAAAATACTGTATAATATAATAAAAGCAGGTGTTCTGAGACATACAGAATTGTTGCAAGTCGTAAGGATTGAAATGTTTGATGTCGGAGTTGAATAAAAGTACATATTGATATTGACTGCCAAACTGAGATTGCGGTTGAAACAAATAATGTTGTATAAGTTTTGGAAATACACAGATTTTGAATTGTAAACTACCTACATGGTTGAAATACTGAGTCTGCAATTCTGGTGTGTGTTTCAACAAATGTCTTATTCTTGAGACCGTTGATTCTTTTAAATCTGACCAATCTATTCCCGATGATATGCTACTCTAGGAACAAGTAATTATCGAATTTCCTATATTTCAGAAAAACTACAAACAATAAATTCCAAGTCTGAAAAATGTGCTATACCAAAATCGAAGATTCTATTTTCGTTGATGTGTTGAAAATTTATTTCCTTGTTTATGAAATCACTACCAAAAAAATTTTGTACCAACTAAAGTCGGATTGTATACAGAGTTATATAATTAAGAATTCCTTTAAACTAACTGAAAAAGTCAGATTTTTTAATTTTCATGTGTAGTTTGAGTGTCGTTCATACTACGTGCGATATTAGTAAATTAAAACAGTATTTTAAAATTTTATTGAACTTAAATAAAATATTCTCTTTTTATATTCGACAATAAGCCACAGTATATTATTGTAAGTCTAAAATTTGTAGCGGTAGAAAATATTAAAGCTACAAACAAAATTTTGGTATAGGTGTTTATGCATCACCTAATTTACCCATTTCCGCATGTCTGTCTCCGTCCATCACTAAAAAACAAAAAGAGATAGCAAGTTGAAATTTTGGTTACGTATTTTGGGCTAAAAAAGTAAATTTAAGTTAATTTTTTAGCAAAGTCGATCCATACCATCCAATGGGTCCATAACTCAACTTTTAATCTATGAAAAAAAAAGTATAATTAAAAAAAAAAAACAAAGGTTCTTAAAAATTTTTTTAAGACGTTTTAATTCGTTGTTTTTCGTGGGCTTACCACAATTTAAACCCAAATTTAACTCATTAACATATATAATTACAATACATATTATAACATATCAATTTATAACTGTATAGTCTTAATATTTACAGTATTTTATGAATGCTCATGATTAAAAATAGTTTGAACATTGATATTCAACTATATGTCGAGTATCTAAACAATTAACTCTATAAGTTGTTAATATCATTTATCTTTGTCAAAATATGTATGATAATATGTCTCCAGTACAATTACGCGCTGATAAAGTTACCAATGAGGCAAGATTTTGTTTAAACGATACAGTTAAAACTTGAATCATATTCTTTAAAAAAAAATGTTGTAGTCACATAATGATATTTTCTCAAGCCACTTGGAGGGTAGAAATCAGCGAGTGTAAATTGTGAATTGTGGACGGTTTTGCATATTCGCATGGCAACATATTTCCAGTGAAGCCACAGTATTTATTATGGCACACCAATAAATAAATATATATTAATCAACTTAAAAAATTATATTACCAGAAGTAGAATTAATCATAAAAAAATACAAATAAAAAACTTTTTTGAAATTAAAGATATTTAAATTAAATTTTGAAAAAAGAAAAACCGTTTGGGATATATTTTGTATAAACAAAAAACCGTTCCGGGATATCCGTTATATAATTTTGCTGAGTGAGAATTTTCTTCCAACAAAGGAAAAAATGAAAAATTACGTGAATGATAAATAAATAAATGTAAATTTTTAAACATTTTGTAGATTTAATTTATACGTCATGTAATTGAAATGTCTATATTTAATATCTGAGATATTAACAAAATTATAGTAATTTTAAGTGTTAGGTGTAGGTATGTTAAATTACTACTACAGAAGTTAAAAATTTATAAATTCACTACAATTACAAGTTAAATTTTATTTTACACATTGAACAATAACGTTAGGCCACAAATTTGCTGATCTGAAGTTTTTTTATAAGAGTTTTCATATTAAGATATGCCCGCCCTCTTTTATGCAGTTTTATTTTTACTCTACATTGTTTTATTTAAAAATAATTATTTATTTTGAATTTCTTAATCTACTTAAGCAGTTCAACTCCTTATATTGTATTACACTCCATCTATTTAACACCTTAGATATCTATTGACAATGATCTTGAAGAACAAAAAAAAAGTTAGAAACATTGAGCTTTGAAGTGACATTGGTTATTTCCGTTGGTAAGGCAATCTGACACGTATGACTATACGTTAGTGCAACTAGTTAAGTTACTGCACATAGTATATATACATTTAATACACAAAAAATAGCATCAACTTCAAAAGAATAATTAAAAACTCAAAAAACTATATTCAAATAAAAATTTCTATAAATTATTTCCATTGTGACGATTTCCAACGGTAATTGGTTAACCAATTGATAATTAGAAACTTTTTTTTTTTAATAAATTCTTCGACAAACACTAGGTTAACATGTCAATAAAAAGTGGATTTCATAACATTTCGATAATAATTGGAGTTATTTGTGCTGGAAATTAATAGAAATACAATATTACATGTTAATTAAGTCAACAGCTATTAGTACAAACATAAAAGAGTGTGCTTCTTATTTTTATTTTGTTATTTTTACGTTTTTCTTTACTTTTTAGTTCTTTTTTTTTTTTTTTAATACGAGTTCGAGTATTATTGAAAATTTTTTACCTTTGTGTATTGTATTCATGTACTAAAACTGTACCTGCTTTCAGATTTACAATCACTAACAATTTATCCCCCCCCCTTCCATTCAAAGCTGTAATTTTATCTTTAGATTTACTCTTAGGATATCTCCTTACTAAGGAAACAAGAATGACAGAAATCGAGTTACTATGTAAACAGGTATATGGGAACATAAATAAAAAACACATTTATAAAACTATTTAGGCGATCATAGAACGGTCTTCGTTAATTGTTTGAAGTCGCTTTCCATGAGATTTCATCATCAGATCTCAGACTTAATGAAATATTTATTATAAATATTAAAAAAACAAAAAGATTAAAATATGGACAGCCATAATATAAGTTCAAATTTAAGTAATAAACACATCTATAATTACGGCACGTATTATTATTATTATTATTATTGTATATGTATTTATAACCGTTTGGACTGGGTATTTTACAACGCAACCATATGCCAATTATTTAAACCATCTCTGTTAAATAATTGGCATATGGTTGCGTTGCTAACTCTGTTAGTTGTTATCTTCTCTTGTTACTCTTATAATTTTATTCCTATGAATTCTGTAAATATTATCAATTGTATATAATTATGTCTTATAAACGATATGTGCTTGGAGAATTATCGTGTTTAATTTTAACAGTTCTTATTATTTTACGCTTATTTCTCAAATAGTTCGTAAAAGAACAAATTTTGATAACGAAGATACGAAGGTGAAGTGGGCGATGTTTTTATAATTAATAATTTTTATTTTTATAAAACCCGCAATGAGAACATATTTTTACTCAAATCGTCTACAAAAAATAGTAATTCAAAGAAAAAAGTTACTATTTTATCATTTAATGTTTCTGTTTTTTTATTACTTTTGAATAATATTTTCATTTGGCTTTGACACTTATCAATTGAATAGTCTATGCAAGGCAAGTAGTTAAGAAAAATAGCTCAAGTTATTTTCTACCATTTTTCTTGTGACACTTTTCTTGTGAACACTTTTCTTGTTTTTTATGACACTTTTCTTGTGAGTGTATTTGCTTCTGACTTCCCTTCTCGAATCACGTTACCTGGAGTTTTTGGATAGTACGAGTATTCACTAGATAGAGTCAGTAGCGTAATTTTTGTGCAGTTCTGTTTTTCTGTATTGTGCGGCACTAGTGTACAATGTATAAAAGTAACTAAACAAAAATTTGATTTTCTGTTTTACTGTTTAACTTTACAGTCATATTTATAATTACAATGCAAAATATATATAATTTTTGTATCGTATATTTTTTCAAGTTTGTTTTAATTTTTTTTGCCGCTGTCGATATTTTTCTCCATATTCAACAATTTTATCGGTATCTCGGGCCCCTTGTCTCACAATACGGCCTTCGTCCTTTGCTCCCGGTCACAGAAATAAACATATATGATGTTTGGTGTACTATTGTTTTTATTAATACTATTTAAAAACAAACTATTATATTTTCATTAATATCAAAATTATATTTTTTGTTTTTATAAAATATTATGAAGAGAATTTATGTATATATTCATTTCAAATCAAAAATCACAAATAACCCCATCCCCCCATACGTATAAAGTGCGTTGTTTATGAAACCAATCATGACAAATAAGGCACAATATTCAGTGTTCGGATTTTACACTTGATCGAAAAAATTTTACCTCTGAATAATTTCCATATTGGTTTTACAGACAATTTATAGTTAAATATTTTATGTATCCTGTGCCAAACAAGGGACTTATATGAAAGTTTATTAATAAATAGTTATATCGTTTTTAAATTTCTTTGTAACTATTGACATTCCTCTCCCCTAACATTCTTTTTTACTGAAAAATGAACAAGTCAATGATGTGGAGTCTAAGAATTACTCTTATCTGAAAAGACAGTTTACCTGGTTCTTGTTAGACTAAGTTATAAAATTGAATATTTTATGTAAATCATATTATGCAAGCTTATTGAACTAATTTTTTCACTACTGATAAATATTTTCTCCTTGTAAGATCTTACAAAATCTAAATAAAATGACAATTTCCTTCGCAATAACAGTAAATATCACATTTTTCACTTAAGTAACAGTATAAATGAATGTTTATTTCAGTGGTTATGTTTACAAAAATCCATATAAATTATGCATCAAATTTTGAATGGGAAACTGTAATAATTTTTCCAAGTAGCCCTTAACCGAAAACCATTATATAATATGTGCATTGTTTGTATAGTACATATAGGTACATTTACATTTCAAGTCACCATGTGAATATTTTAGACAGAAAATTTTTGTTTTATATAGTTGATATCAGAAAATAACGATCTTTAAAATTCCATGATAATAGGCATAGTATTTGGTTACTTACAATCAAATATGACTGTTTATTTATGACTTTAATGTAATATAAGATGACTATATTTAAGTAAAATTATTTTAAACTCGTTTAGACAAACAAATAATTTTTTCGATAACAAATAATCAATAAAAAATCACAAATAGATAGGTAGAAAAATGGAGATCTAAAATAAATTATGTATGGTTGAGATTCGGTTCTATTGTTAATTTTTTTAACTTAATTTTTATAAGGCTTTTTTTTCTTCTGTTCAATAAAATCACTAGTTAAACTAGTATTTAAATTTATTGCAATGTAAGCAAATTTTACATTAATTTTTATTAATATTAGTTCCAAAAGATATTTATTAATACGATTTAAACTTAACACTTAAATTACAAAATAATTATTTGATAAACCGATTTAGTAATATTAAAAATAGCATTTAATGACACAAAATAATTTTAATTTAATAGAAACACAAGAATTTAATTTAAATAATATAGAATGAAATTATAAAAAGTTTTAAATACGCTTATATAAGCAGATAATTTACATACGATATCAAATTTCTTTAAAGAATAATTATAAAAATCATTAATTGTTGCTATAATAATGCATAAAACATTTTTCTATAGGTTTCAAAAATATGATAGATGGATTAAGTGTTATATCATGCAGAGACATCTACGAGAGTTCTTTTTTTTCGAGAAGTAAGCAAGTTCTTACCTATTTTAGATATAATAATCTGTGCTATATAATAAATAAATTTACGAATATTTGAGTTTCATGGTTACCATAATCATTATTAAATACTAGAAAATATTTACACAACTATAACTATTTTAGTATTAAAAAATATATCAATCTAAATCTTTCAATTCTACCTAGTACAACATATCCTACCCAAATTTGTACATGCCTTTTTAACTGTTACTATGCTATACGGTCTATGTAATAATAAACCAAATAGACTTACCCTCTATCAAAGATTTTTTTTCTTAATTATTTAAAAAAAAGGTTTTGAACCCGGATAAAGTTATAGGGTTGAGATTCATTTAGATTGTTAATTTTGATTTTATTTTTATTTCATTTTAAAATAAAGTTTAACATAATTTATTGCAATTTTAAAAATTGTACAATCATATGATATCATTTAAACACTGAAATTTATTTGATAAATCGATCTAACAATATTATCAAACAGAATAATATTAAATGACACTTAAATAAGTCAACGCTGGAATATAATTAAAAATAATTAATTAGCTGAGAAGAGAATTTAAAAATAGATTATTTATATATATTTAAAGAAAAGATAGATAGTCTGAAGTGTAACTATCATGCAGAGGCATCTACGATAAGTTTTATTTTCCAAAAATACGAGTGTACCTTCGGTATTATAATCTGTGGTCTATGTTAGATTTCAAAATGCTCGTAACAAATGATTTTGTCAGGTATTCGGTGTTAGTTATTTTGACGTTCCATAGCAAGGTTTAAAATATTACTATTTATCAACTAATTAATATAACCTACTAAAAAAATATTTATTCGTGTAGACTGAGAGTTCTTTAATAGAAAATTAAAGTAGATACTTTTTTTTTAATTTATAACAATTGTTTTAGTCTTCAGTAACACATTTTTTGGAAATCAATGGCGATATTTCAAATTAATTTCAGGCTTTGGCAATTGCAGATATTGGTGAATTGTATAAAACTACTAGGGCTAAAATCTAGTTTGTGGTTTGTATAATGTTCTTTATGTAAGGCAGTAATTTTATTAATGATAAATCATGCGGGAATCATCCCTGTACGTCATGAGCTTTTTTACATTTGAGATGTGTGAGGGTTGTGTCAAAAGGATAGTATAGTTATTAATACCTACAACTCTTGACTTAGAGTTCGTGGGCAGTTCAAGTAAAATTCTTCCTGTAGGGCTAATTGAATCTTACCAGAACGTGATATGCATACGAACCATACTATGATTCATCACTGAAAAAAATTAACAAAACAGGAAGAATTTTACTTGAACTACCCACGAGCTCTAAGTCAAGAGTAGTAGGTATTAATAACCAATTGTTCAATAATGACAGCCTGAAAAGAAAAAAGTGTTAAAAGGAAGGATATATATATCTCGAAAGCCTCAGCAAATGATGTACAAAACTATTTTAAAAAAATACTTTAAATTGCTCTTAATTTATAGGTTGTGTACATTATACAGATAAATAAAACAAAAATAAATTCAGCCATAAATGTTAATTATGAACAACAAATTTAATTCTAAAACCATTAAAAAACCAAATATGATATCATTTAAAACCAGGATCAATCCAAAAAATTTAATCAAGCAGTATCCCAATGGTATTACTCCAGAATTGTTTCCAAGCAAAGATTTTGTGACCTTACGACTTTTTATAAATTACAGATTCTCAGATTTGATTCAAGAAAATCCAATATCCGCGAATTCGAATGAAGAATATCTAAAAATGGAAATGCTATTGAAAGGACAGAAACAATTTTCAACTTTTAATAGAATTCTTTATTGAAATAAATTGTACATTATACAGGTAAATAAAATATCAATGACCGTAATAGTAGCTACACATTGCTACCTCTAAGTTTCACTGTATTTATAAGGTTAAAATTTTATGTTTAAGAACTAAATAGAAAAAGGTAGTTTAGATGGTTGGTAATAGTGAGTATTACATGAGGGACCACTTCGTCTTTATTATGTCAACCACAAATCCCAAGTGTATTTGAATGTTGCGTGTTAAGTCCTTTTTGCTTTTATATAAAATAATATAATACTTCGATGTGTAGAGGATGAGAAATCTTTGGTCATATTACACAACTATATATATATTATTTTTTCAAACAGTTTCTTTCCTTTCCTGTTGGTTTGTACTACAAAACTATTTTTTACGCATTCAATTCATCAATTATAGAGAAATAATTCTCGAAACAGTTAAAAATTATCGTATCCAAGTGTAGATTATATGATTTAATAAAAAAATTCTCTGAAGTTGCATAGGAGGGAGTATGCAACTTCAGAGAATTTTTTTATTAAATCATATAATCTACACTTGGATACGATAATTTTTAACTGTTTCGAGAATTATTTCTCTATAATTGATAAATTGAATGCGTAAAAAATAGTATATTATTATAATATTATTTGCTCAAATTAATGGAACACAGGCTAAGCCTGCAACAGACTAATTAATATACAGTACACACAAAAAAATGCAATAAACACAATCTCCTAATTGATATTCGCAAAGTTTTTGTTCCAGCACCAACTAGCACCATCGACATTCAATTATTTTAAAGACAAAAATTAAATTAATATCAGAAATTTAATTTACATATTGTACTTGGTACTTTTTTTTATTTACTTTTGTACTAAGAAATAAAATATTCTCTTTTTACGAAGTTTTTAAAAATTTTGCACAAAAATTCAAAACAATAATTATTTGTACTGGATCAATAACTTTTAAATGGTAATAGATTACTAAAACATCGTTTGATTATTCGGATCAACCAACACCACTAATGATATTTTTTGGAAACGCAAGATAATTTGATAAAAATGAAAGGGAAATAAATTCCGGGCGATCTGAGTACGGAAAGTAGGAGGGGGTGAAATTTTTAAGGGTAATACACGGTTTATTTCGATTTCCGGCAAAATTACAAGTCCTATTGAAAAAAGTTAAATGGTAAAAATGTAAGTAATAAAAACATCTACAAATTTTTTTATTTGATTGAAATCTAGGGTGTTTTTCGATATTTATTCAAAATTGGGTGAAAAAATAAATATTTTAAATCATAAAACTTACAGTGTATTTGGAACATAAAAAGGTAAGGTTTCATGGAAAAAAAATTTTTTTGTAAAAGATAAAAATAAAAAACTAAAAAGTTGGTTATTTGAATTTTCACATTAATTTTGAAGTTATGTGAAAAAAGTTTAAACACAAAAGCTGTAGATCTGTATATTACCTACAACTTAGCTACTTAACTTTTTTTCATAGGACTTTCCATTCTACAATAATTTGTTTGTTCTCAAAAATTACCTACCCCGGTATAATAACCATTTTTGTAAAAAAAATTTCAAAATAGTTATTATCAGGGAGTATGTAATTTTTGAGAAATGAATGGATCTAAATTACGTCTATTAAGTCTAAATAAATTTTCTCAAGTGAACTTAAAAGTTTTCCCAATTAATACATGCAACACAAATTCATTAAAATGTATTCAAAGCAAGGTGAATATGAGTTTTTTTGTTTTGTACTTAGTTTGGTTCAGTTGTCTTTTCTTAATATAGCAACAAAAGAATTTACGCAGTGGGCCAAGGTTTTGAAAACGAATTCCACCGTCGCCAGAAAAATCAAGCCATTGACTCTTTTAATTTTGAGGTTACAAACTTACAGAAGCGAAATTTTTATACATGTATGTAACATAAATATAATAATTTAAAAAAAAAGGGTCGTGCGATTTGTAGAACCAGACCATTTATTTGTAAATACAATTCAATTTTGCATCAAAAATCAATTTAATATAATATGATTTTATATTTAGTAAGAAAAGGAAGCGTTAATTTCTTAATATAAATTGAAATTATAATGTATATTTCCACAAAAAAGTTAAACTTATGTAAAAATTAAAATTTTGATTTGATTTGGTTTATTATGAGATGAATGATCCGTTAGGATCATTTTTATTCAACCCTTACATCACAATTTTTTTAAATCATTACAAATAGTTTTTTTGAATTTTAAAAGTTTAATTTGATATATTAAGCTTATCACGTATTATTTTCTAACAACATACTATAAATCCTAATGTTTCTTTTACAAACTATCTCATTTTTATATTTTCATACTTTATTTTCATAGTAGCAAATATCGAATTGTAAAAGCAATGTGCGAATTATTTTATAAGTTTGATACAATTTTGCATAAATTAATAGATATGAAAATGTAGAATTGAAACCGTAATCCATCTATGAAGGGTTTGTAATAGACAGAAACAATAGCTCATATGATTATTTATGCGAGTAGCAAACTTCCTATAGTCAATACCTACGTTTATTAAAATCGTTAGGTAACTATTAAAATGTCTCTTTTTCATCATTGTCTATTTTTCACAAACATTTGAAACTTAACTTAATACGTGTTTTATAACAAACAATAATATCAGTAGATAAAATCAGTATACAAACTACACGGATAAAAACTACTTATTGAACAGTCATTAAAACCAACGAATGCTGAGTATATACATGTTGAACAGTTATAAATAGTTAGAGATGTTTGAATTGAGAGAACAAAAAAGCTTATGTTAAGAACGATATTGTTCAGTAGTGAATGAGTGGGTACTTATAATTATTAATAAAACATAGAATGTATTTAAAGGTATTCGAACAATAAAATAATAATAAAAGTTTACTATTATTATTATATCTTTGTTATTATGTATTAATTGAGTGTAGAATATTTTAATACTTAAGTATTAACCATAATATACTTCTAGAACAAAAAAATACACTACCAATAAAAGACTCAAAACTACGTCGACATGTATGAATATATTTACTGAATTAAAATGTTTTCAACAAATAAGTTTTTTTTTTGGATATGAAGTCAAAAATGTATTTTCTATAGTTTAATTACAATTAGCTACGTTTTTTTGCTTACAATATCTGAATATCTAGAATTATTGATTAAAAGAACTGATTTTAAATTAGGTAAAAAATTCAAAAAGTTTATTTTAAATAAGGTAAAAACGTGTGTATCCAAAAATTAAATTTAAGTTAGATGAACGGTTATTTCCAAAACAGCTAGGATGATTCCATTGGAATTTTAGATATGAGGTAAAAAATATGTTTGAAAAACCTATAATTTCTGTGACAGTAATTTGACTTAATTTTCTGATATCTTTTCGTTCTCATTTTCATTTTTTCCAGAATATTCGATTTACCAAAATTTAAATAACTTATGTAAACTTACAATACACATCCCATGTTAATGCAAGAATTCATCAAAATAAAAAGAAGGGTTTGTGCGATATCAACACATAAGTAAAAAAAGATGTATTTTTTGAGCGTTTTATCTCTGAAACGATAATTAATAGATGAGATGTTGCTGAAATGATTCCACAGTAAACAGACCAACAAGCTTGCAGGCAGGCAGACACGAAAGTCAAAAATAGAAAAACTGTCTATTTAAAACAAATTGTTTTCTTGGAACTTCAAACCTATAATCAAAAGATTTTTGGTTCCAATCCCGAAACCTGTTAAATATTTGCATTCATTTCAATAAAAGTGATAATCACTTCAAAAAATATAATAAATATTCATAGCAAACCAATATTATTTCTTATTCAATATGTTACTTATTCGCAGCGACATTATTATTTGTATAATGTGTTACAAATAATAATGTTGCTGGGTTCAGTTTCATATTCTAGAATTATTTTACGCTGATGTTAAAGTAAGTCCATATAAGAGATTTAAGGTGTTAATTTAGATTCATTGCTATGATGTATCACGAACAAGCTAAATTACACATAAGTTTATTTATATATTTTTGTTAAGAACTTGATGGCAAGTTTGTCATAGCAAACTGCAGTGGATCATTAATTTTAAAATCGCATCGCCATAGTTTCAATCAATCCACATTTGCTCTACTTTCTAATCAACCTTCAAAAATCAAATCTTATATATTTAAATGAGCAATTCTTGTATATATATAAATATATATATTTATATATATATATATATATATATATATATATATTTATATATATATATATATATTTATATATATATATATATATATATAAATATATATATAATTGGAATCTCGGAATCGGATCCAACGATTTTCATGAAATTCAGTATAAAGGGGGTTTCGGGGGCGATAAATCGATCTAGCTAGGAATCATTTTTAGAAAATGTCATTTTATTTGTGTTTTATCGACAATTTTTTATAATGTAATGATATATTTGTTTAATATTTATAGTCATATTGAACACTCTAATATTTATAGTCATTGGAGTGGCTAAGTGGTAGCGTGCGAGGCTCTTATACAGAGATCACGCGTTCGAATCCCGGCTCGACGGACGAGTAAAATTAATTTTTTTTAAATTTTATTATTTTAAACCCAACCCAACCCAACAAAATAACACAATAAAGTGAATAATATTTTTCAAATAAGATTTTGTTATTATAATTGTATAATTTTTTATAATGTAATGATATATTTGTTTAATATTTAAAGTCATTGGAGTGGCTAAGTGTTAGCGTGCTGGACTCGTCTTCCGCCTCGACGTAATATAATTTCCAAAAAACACAATTTAAAAAAAAAAAAAAAAAAAAAAAAAAAAACATACCGAGCAAAGCTCGGTCATCCAGGTACTGCGTTATAATTTGTTATGAACGTTATAAGTTGTTATGTCTCGTGAAATCTTATATCATACGATATCAGGTGTTAAATATAACAAAATTGTAACTATTAGAAGAGTGAGTATTTTACGTAAAAATCATGTTTAAATGTTTTGATATGATTAAAATTGAGGAAAGTTAATACTTTTTTTATTAGGGTCTAGTTGAAATTATATTACAAGAGCAGAAAGCACTTAATAGTATCATATAATCATTATTCGCATTGTTCGTGTACAAAAGAGTGATTTTGGATTGACGCAAGCTGTTGACATAAGTCAATTGAAACGCAAAAGGTTTTAAAAATTTTGAGTGTACTTTATTTTCGTCAAATTCGCGCATTTAATCGTATAGCAAAAATTAATGATTAAGACAATACGAAATTTATTTTAAAATATTTTTTAAATTTATTTTTAAAATTAAGGCTTTTAAGCATTTCAAAATAACGACCTTTTTGGAGTCCTCATCGTTAAGCGGGAGTACAGTATGGAAGTAAAAGTACCTAATATATTTGGTTATTTCAATGATAAAATATCAAAATGTAATGGTTTTTCGATGAAATATTTATTACTTCATTAAAAGTGCCTGTCAATTTTTATTTTTTAATGAATGAATCAATATAAAATTTCAAGTTACATTTTCTAATATATAAAAACTGAAGACGTGCAGCGCTGGTGCCTACCAGATCGTGATGAATTACCGTATTTAGTATATTACAGCACACCTTTGAAAACATTTTATGCTTTGCAGAAAGTCCCTTACTCAAGCCGTCTATGAGATCTCAGTCTTATACTACATTATGGTAATTCCAATAATGACACACGTACATTTTGTAATTGTTTCTTACGCTGTTGTTACGCTCTTTCGTTACTTGGTGTTTTCTGTTAACTTGCTTACTATATGACGCATAAAAGAACTTCAATCTAATTAAATAATAATTTCTATATAGGACTATTTCGTAACATGATTTAAAATTTTTTTTTTTAATTTGCTAAATTTACTTCAGTTACTGAAACATAAATATTGTATTGTATATACCTTCAATTATCGATCGGTGATAACGTCCAATATCCAGGCATGATAACATATACATGTTTTATTTGCACATAAATATATAAAAAAGTATTCATAATCCAACATTGAAAGTAACATTAAGTACTTTCAATATACACTACATACTGCCTGCAATATTGTACTTTCATGCTCATAACCATTACTATACTACGCTGTTAGAAATAGAAGTGGTGCTGTTAGATAATTCAACTATATTCAAAACGAAGGACACATAGTTAATGAGTTCTACTTCTACAATTCTAGCAAACCATTCGCTATAGAATAGTGTAAATTATACCTACGACAGATGCATTTAGTATTCATAGAATTTTTGAAAGAGCACATCAACAACAAACATTCGAGTGTACAAGTATATTCTGTACTCATATATATATATACGTAAGACAAACTGACAATTGTCTAGTTTCGTTATTGTTATTATAGCAAAAACTGTGTATATTAAAGTATTTCTAAATCTATGTTATAACGAGTTTTTGTTTTAAATACAGTTTTAAAAATTATTTACAAAATGTAGGAAAATATTTGCCCAAGTTATATGCTTCGATTTCTAAAGCAAAATTGATAAAGTATAGGAATCAAAGCGAGGTATTTTGGATTTATTCGAAAGCGTCAGAGATATGGAAGATACCTTATCTCTTCTTGAATACCTCCACCAAATCTTAGCCGTCTTCAGGATGTCGTATGTATGGAGCTATGGATCAGAATAGTAAAAACAATTGATATTTGGATTTAATAGAGCACGTTGATTAAGATATGGTACGTTGAATACATGCTGAAAAGTGTATATTTTACTAATCTGACTATTTGAGCGTGACTGGAGAGAATGACAGAGAGTTACAAACCCGGGGTGAAAACATGCCACCTGGATATTTTAGAGCGTGGTCGAGATTTATTTCATTTGAAGGAAATATGAAATATAGGAAAATATATTATTTAGCGATTTTACCGTCATTCCAGAGGGGTAGGAAGTTCACAAACTTGCAAAAAGTCACAAACCAGAAAATAAAAGCAAGTTACAAGGATAACAGAAAAATATATAATGAAGGTTATAAGCGTGACATAAAGGAGTGGGAGGATCGCAATCAAAAATTATCACCTGAAAAATTTCAAACCGCCAGTTTAAGAACATTCCTTAAGACCCTTCAAATTATGGACCAGAATGATCTGGAAATCAAGCAGAACCCATTGTATGAAAATCTAACGCGCTCGAATATTTCAAAGTGGCCATTTTTTTACATATTTCATTAGTTTCAAAAGCCTGCTTCATATCCGAATTCTCAGTCTTTTATATGAGAGCTTTGTATAGGTTCACATATCATCTCCTATGAATATCAGTTGCACTCGGGTAAATTGCATTCTTACTCAGTTTAAACCCTTCCGTACGGCCATCTTCACCATCAAAATCAGCAGATTAACATACTTCCCGAAACGTTTGAGGCTAAACTGCTAAATAGGTAAATAGGTATATACCATATGGCCTTTTTCTTTATACATCTAATCTTCACATTTTAGTATGTTACAACGACGCATGAGTAAATCTTCATTTAGCATCGTGGGGTCCTCTACCATAATACTAACAATTAAAATTCTAATAACTATCAGTTAAAATTGATCAGATACTCGTGTTATAGCTGGTTTTACATATTGTGAAAATACATAAATTGCATCTTATTTATTTATGGTACGTACATACATTAGGGCAGACTGACCATCTCCGTTCTAACATTTAACTGACTGATTCTTTAACTGTTATCTATATATAATATACAATCTGCATAATAATTTTCATGTTCCACGTCAATCATAAACGTTTTGATAGCATATATGTAGCATTCTACCAATCGCTTGATTGACCACAGCTTTAGTGTTTATACAACTACTATAACAAATCGATCAGCTTTAGTAAAGTCAAAGTCAAATGATCAGCTTTAGTAAAAAAAAGCATTGGCTCTGAAGCCAATAGGAACAGTAAGTATTATTGAAGTATTATAAAGTTTTAAATTATCCCTACACGTGACTATATGTAGTCATTATCACTAAAAATTGTCTTATAACATTTTATCTGATTCTTGGAGCATAATTTGTGTTTCTTCAACTCAGTTTCTAATCTATGAAAACGGCTTATAGAGGTCAATGTATATTTATACCAGTAGATCCTGGCTACGCTTTGCAGTGATAAGTTTCATAGAAATACCTGGTAAAATATTTCCCATTTTATCAAATTATTTTATATCGAATACAAAAAAAAAAATGCATCTGTCTATCATGTACGGGCTATATTTAATTGCCATTAAATATTACACAAAAAAGGAAAATTTCTCTCATTATTTCAGGGTTTTTGATAAAAATCGACTAAAAACCAAACTATCTTCTAAGTTTTGGATCAAATTGCATAAGGTGTGACAATTTCAGCATTCATTCGGTTTGTTTTTAGGTAAGTAGTTTTGGTGTTCATCACGAACCAACATCGAATTCTCTATTCATAACGTGTATATTAAATCTACTTGTACGCCTCTAATCGCGAAAAATATTCCTTCTGTACCAATGGAAATTTACATGAATTAAGCAAATAAATATTGTTTATATATGTTTAAGCACGTCAAAAGTATCATTTAGTAATTTATTTATTCTCCTAGTTTATGGTTTTGAATTATTTTTAAGCAATGCCGCATTAAACATCCACCACTTTAATCCACATTGAACACTAATGTTTCTTTTATTTTTTTGGCCATTTGTATATTTGGATTTCCTACTTTAAAATAGTCTCTCTTCACCGTTAGATTAAAAATTATTAAATTCTAATCATTAATGTAAATTAAACTTGTATCATTGACTACATAAAAATTAGTGTAAAGTCAATTTTACTTGCAAAACGTTACTGATTATTTGTTTTTATTTCACAGCAAACTAACTGCTGATGCCCTGTTCACTAATAATTTTATTCAGAATCAGAATTAAATGATTATTATTTTAAATACATACGACTACTGCATTATCAAATAAAATGTTCATCAAGTATCATTCAGTATACATAAAACATTTTTGTTAAATGAATAAAGAATTATAATTCCATTCATATGATATTATGATGAAGTAGGTATCATTATATGTTTCTATAAATGATGATTCCATTAAAAATGTATGTATTTATGTTTGTATGCATGATTTTGTGTGTGTATGTATAAAAAATAATTTTAAAATATAGAAATCTATTCAAATTTCATTAACAATATATCAATATCAAATATAATATACATCAAATGTACCTATAGTATGATATAATATATAATGATGGTTCGCCAAATTATTGAAAAATGTGATAAAATGGTTAGATATTTTAGATATTTATTGCTTCGATCAGAACTACATGATTGTATGGGGTAGAATCATGAAGTGTGAGATATTTGAACGATCCAAAAAAAGGGAACGTTAGAACACTTCTTATTGAATTATCCCATTTAAAGAAAGATTCGTATTTAGCGAGCTGCATTGAGGAATCTCTAAATTCTATATCAGAAATGCTGCCTGACTTGAATTTAGAGAAGGTTAACCAAATTTTCGATACACTAATGTCTTTAAATTCATAACATTCATCAGATCTTTTTGATATAATCCAATATCAATATTTTAATTTTTTCTTTTTTTTTAGGATATCTGATTTAAATTTACTCTCTCAAATATGTAATATTTCTTTTGTTTATAACCTGAGTATTTTTGTTTATAACCTGAGTATTATTATTAGTGTATTCCGTTTATTGTTGAAAATTTGATAATGTTATATATTATTTAATAGAATTTTTATATAATTTTGTAACTATTATTAGTTTGGTGTTTTCGCTTAAATAGGTTGATTTAATGGTGCAGAGTGCCACGAAAATAGTGTACAAAAATAATGATATTAAATATTTAAAAAAAATGTATGTATATATATACATATGTATATATATATATATATATATATATGTACATACATATATATATATATATATATATATATATATATATATATATATAAGATACGTTTTTATATTCTTGAGTGCAATTTCCTTTTTAAATAGACCCGAATGACTTGATTTTTAGAAAAAAATTTACTGTTGAAGTCACCTTCAAAACTCAATGAAAGCACCTTATTTATAATCAAACATATGACATTGTAATTTGATATTTCAATAAATCAATAAAATATCGATATTGGTATATCGATAGTCCATTTCAAATTAATAATAGTTGGCATTCGACAAACTCAATAAAAAGTATCGTATGAATAATCAAAGTTATCTTAAATCCAACTTTTTATAGTCCTGTGGTTTAAAATATAGAAACTTCATATAATACGAATTATTAATTAATACTTCAAATTTAAATGAAAAAATTTTATATTGGATTAAAAAATGTACAATATACAAAACGTTTTAAGCAAAAAAAAAAATATATATATATACATATATAAATAAATAAATCGGTTATTTATTCTGTTAGTAGTCAGACTTGGAGAAAACTAATTCAATTGTAATACTTAATTTCACTGTATGCAGTATCAGTAACAAACTTCTTCATAGATGAAAACCTGAATGGTGGGAATAGGATGAAGTGGTTTATATTTAGATTTGATATTATAAACACATTATTTTTTTAAAAATACGAGGTTCATCGAAGACATTGCTGTTAAAAAATTGAAAGAAAATATTAATAAATATTCTGGTTTTAATATACATAATTAAAAAAAAAAAAAAAATACTTCCTTGCAATCCATTACATTTTCAAATTCTTATATAAAAGAATTCTTATATAAAGGTAATAATTATATAAAGGTACATTTTTAAATTCCAAAAATGTTTCCAAATTATTCAATTGAAGAAAGCAATATATGAAAATGACTACAAAGTCATTGATTCATCCGGGTGAAAGTATTGAATATGATTATTTTTATTTGGAGCTCAAATTAGTTTGACCGCTTTTTTTGTAGGCAAAAATACATAAATTATTTCGAAGCAAAATAAATTTACAGGCTAACTATTCCATTTTCAACCTAAGCACTTAAGCGTTTCGAATTATTTATTTTTGACCTTTGGAACATGACACCCACCAACTCTAAAAAACATAATTTCTGTAATACGCTCCTCATATGAGCAAACTGTAGCCCATACTAATCTCCAGTGAGGATATCAAGTGAGCTATTGTAACAGCTAATAGAATACTATTTTATTTTCATTAAATACAAAACACGGACTTCGAGTCATATAAAAACCATTATCCAATATATATTTATCTGATGGAGAACTATAAATTCTTCAACCATCAGATGCATTTCATTTGCACTTCTATTCCATTTAAAATGGAAAACTCTATAATAATTCTGTTTAGTGATCTCAAAATTGTCGTCTTTTCATAACGGACTGGAATAATTTTTTCATCCAATAACTAACTCATCGATTCCTCTATCAAAATTAAATTACATTAATCGGTTATTACAGTAATAAATATAATTTTCAGATTGTATAATCCTAGTACAATTTTAAATATCTTACAAAATGACAACATATACAAATTAAACCTAAAACTAAGATTGATATTGCAACCGAAGCAAAATTCAAATCATTAATTACTTGTATGAAAATACCTTATGTTTCAAGTTAATTTTTGTAAAAATATTTTTAGCATCTATTTTAGCAATTGAAAATATTTAATTCAAAATCTTATAATTTGTCCAAAAACACATTAGACTCATAGCGAGAATTTATAAAGTATCTCATTTGTCTTAAAACGAAAAGTCACAAAGCATTGCGTAATGGTAAAAGGACTCTGAATTCCACTATGACCTATTCCCAATAAATATAATTTTTGCAAAATACATTAATCATTTTTCATGACAGCGAACAAAACGTTTTTTATTCATATTTCTTGGTTTGTAAGTGTAACCGTGAAACACGTTGGATCATGAACCACATTCATCTAAAAATATTTTTTAATTAACATGGGGAATTTATTACAACTATTGTATATGAATTCATACACATATGAATTAAATCAATGAAATAATGTACCAAAAAAATAATATAAAAACATTACAAAATTCAATACACCTTTATTAAATACTAGCTGGTACACGTCGCTTCGATGCCATAGAAATACAAAAACATATATTCAATATTATGTTGTTAATTGTCAGTTTCGATTTGTTGCTTTTTCTTCGAACGCTATTTTTGTAAATAAAAGATGCTTTCGAAGTAAATAAGGTATCCTTAAGTGCCAAATATGTTAAGATTAGCCCATCAAACCTTTTTATCATTATTAGACTTCGAACAACACGCGTAATTTTAACGCGTAAAATACTGCCCTTTCCTACTTACGTGCTTCGTATTTAAAGCAACAATGGTACTTTAATACCGTTTCGTTCTAGGAATTTTTTTATCCCAAATTTTTTTTTTCCAGTATTTTCGTTAAATAAACGTCTTTATTCGTTATATAAAAATTTATTATAATTTTTGTGTATAATATCAAAACGAACAGATTCGTTCAAACAATTTAAAAAGCTTTATTATCCGAGATCCGATAGCTGTACTAGTTGAGTTAGTAGAAAGAATAGCTGCTACAAGTAAGTATAGATCCATATATCAAGAGAATCTTAGGCTTTATCGACGACGTTAGTCTGTTTTATTGACACTTTCTGTTACTTAATATTCTTAATTTTACTAAGACATAAGTGTTTTGTTGAAGATTTGTTTCCGGCCCGTTAAAACACTTTTATTTTTCAATCCACTCTGCCTAAACAATCTACACATCCATTTTAGCTTTTTGTCTATTGTGGGTAATTATGTAATAGTTCTTAATTTTATCGGCAGTTAGAGTCTTTGACGTTCTTAACATGAATGACCTATTTTTCAGAATTTAAATTGAATAAGGGTTTTATTTGATCAAATTAGGAGCGTAATTTTTGACAAATGAACTAGTAGTGATTTGACAATATTGCGACTAGCTTACATAGTGCGTTTAAAACTTCCTATGTAAACATAGTGGTGAAAGTTTTGACAAGTCATAAAAATTTTATATAGTTGGAAAACTGTGAATGTAAGGATTTTTATCAATAGTATCAATTAGGTTGCTTCGTGAATACATTAAATACTTATCTTATTTTATTCGCTAATTTGAATAATTTTATTGCAAGGCTATATTCAAATTATTTACAATTTTTGTAAATTACGATAATTCTCACCAACTCACGAACTTGTGAGTTCACTATGCAAAAATTGGACTTCAAAAATTTTTAATCCATCAGAAATTTCAAACTGATACCTATGATACCCTAGTTGAATTTTGAGTAATTTTTTGAGAAACAGCAAATAATTGGCTTAGAAATATAGGTTAGGAAAAACAAGGTCATAGTGAGTTCATAGTTAGCTTGTTTTTTTATCATAATTATTTTAGCTTAGCTCATGATTATACATGACCTCATGATTAGGTCCTATAACTTAATTACAAATAAGAATTTTAAAAAAAAAACTGTCTTAGATTGATAGACAGTTTTGATAGATTTGATAGATTGATAGATAGTTATTAGATTGATTTTTTACTATAATTAAATTTTAGATTACAGTTGCCATAGAATAATATTTACAGGTATCATTTGATTATAGTTACATAAATGCTCATGGCAGCAAATATTTAATTTTTAGACATAATTTAGGACAATTATTGAATTTTGACTCACAACTGACATAAATTAATTTTTTATTATATCATTTATTCTAAGTTGAGTAGTAGATAATGGTGGGCTATTATTGAATATTTAGAGGTGATTTTCGGCAATTATTTAATTTTTACTCACCGTTCCCTCACAGCTGGCATAAAATATTTCTTAACAAAAATCACTTGTTTTAAATATTAGATAGTAATAGTCATCCATGCTTTGTCTCTCAATTCAAAATATGTAAGTTAAAAACCCATCATCGCCAACCAAATCGATATAAAAACATATAAAATGTATTCCTCGCAACCTAGGAAACGTGGATGTTATCAAAGCTATTGTCACTAAATCATTTTCGTTTATTCAAACAGATATTATCATGATAGAATGAAAGTTTTAGGTAGTGATCACCTAATAATTTTTAGTCAACTATAAGACCAAAAATTATCCACAACAAGTAGCTAAAATGACATTACATAAAATGGCTAGTCCGGGAAGAGTTTAAACTCTACTCGGGTATTATTCAATTTATTTATAATGAATATTGATAAAATACAAAATTTATTTCAATAAAAATTTATTAATAAATGAAGTTGTTATGACTATACAGAAATTTATATATAATATATATAATTTATAATTTTGTTTTTAATTAAAATTATATCATCTAATTTGTCTGAAATAATAAGCATACGATTATTATTTACAACAAACAGAAGAGAAAACATTAAACAGTCAATATTATTAATTAGGTTATAAAATGTTTTGGCACTAATAGACAAAAATGATAATGTAAAAAAAAACACATTTTGCATGCAAAATTGCTAAAATTATATAATATTGTTATTAAATATTCCTATATAAATCAAATATTTTTTATATTTTTTATTAAGACAAGAGAAATAATAATTTTGTATGTTTATTTTATTTAAATAATATTTTAAATCATATTTGTTATAAATATTATGTTTTGTAATAGCACCAATTTTTAAAATAATATTTTCTAAACATTTTGAATTTTCTAAACATTTTAACAGTTGAAAGTTTTATTACACAATATAATTAAGCAATTTAAATTATGTGAGTGGTTGGGGTGATCCCAATTTAGATAGCAAACTTGCAACTGAGAGAAACGGGGCTTAAAAATAGCCTGACAAATATTATTAACAAAAAGTAAAAAATAATGAGTTTTTGTAATTCTCAAGAAAATATATCATGAACCAACTCTTTTTGATGCAGAAAATATTTATGAAAATTATATTATTCATTTTGAAAGTGAAAATTTGTATGTTTCAGTAGGAAACTACACATTAGTATGGATTTATGTACCAAATAATGGTATTACTTTTTTTAATAATTATATTTTTTACCATTAGACAATGCATGGTATTCGTAAACCTATATATAAACATTAAGAATAGAATAAAGAAGTATTCAATAAAGTATTCAACAACATTCACATATCGAAATACAAAAATTAATCATAGTATTCATTTAATATTGTGTAATAAAAATTAATAAACTTCGTTTGTGTCAAATTTTAAATGTTATGATTATAACCGAATGGATTTAAAAAAATATATATATATTTGAATTGTTAATAATTCAAAATATTGATGTTTACATTCAAAAATTTATTTTCTATAATTATTATTCCTGACTTCAATAACAACCCCACCATTATGTGAAGTCGCATGTCCTGATTTATTATGACCATTTTCAATATATTTTAAATTTGGTTCATTACCACGAAAACGACTTTTAGTGATTGTTTTCGTTTCAGTTGACTCAATTGTTTCTAATGATTTACCATCTTTTGATGGTACAGTTTTTTTGGTAAAACTTTTCACTGTATCCGTAACACTCGGATGATTTGGATCATCTGATTTTGATGTAATATGATACGTTTCAGAATAATTATCTGATCCGTTGCTACCACGTCGTAATGTAGAGTGTTTGACTGGATAGTTACTTTCAATCTTCGATATTGGTGATTTATAATCACTTTCATTACGTATTGTTGTCGATGATGTATTTATAAAATTATTACGATAGTTATCATTAATTTTCGGAGATATTGTTCGATACTGTTCGATTCTCTTTGGTGTATTACCATTAGTCGTATAATAATTTTTTTGCTCTTCTTCGTTAGCGTGCAAAGTTTTAAATAATTCTGGGGCCGTATCTAATAAACCCTTCATGAAAATTTTTTTCTTGTCATCACCGTAAGCGTTATTGTTATTTCTAGAAAACCGATTTGGTGTGTATGTCATATTATCTTTCCGATTTTCTTCAATTATGGCCTCATTTATATCACGTTGACTTCGACTGATACTGGATACAATGCCAGGGCTTTTTAATTGTAGTGGATTCTCATCAAGTCTATGTAAATGTGGATTACTTTTGTATATTGTTGACATATTGTTTCGTTGTAAGTTCAACATGCTAGCTGGTCCAGTATCTACACTAGGCCCCCCAACTCCACCATGAACATTAAAACTTTTACTTCTGTTTAATGTAGATTTGTATGTTCGTGCTGGTTTTGCTGGCCCACCGTTTACTAATGGGCGATTTGTGGATATTACTGAAGCAGGTGGCGATACCGTATTTATGATTGATACATTTATTGTACTGTTATTGTTGGTATTGTTATTGGTTTTTGACAGTCTGGTCGGTGGCGAATGTGACAATGTATTTGTTTTATACGTTGATGTGCTATTATACTGATGAATATTCCGTGGCAATGTTTGAACATTTCGACTATAATCAATCACATCTTCATTTGGTGCTAGACGACTTGTTGATTTACTTAAACGTCCTAAGGTGCTACTGTGCATTCTGTAACAAAGAAAAATGTCATTCAGTTAAATAAGCCAGCTTAAGTAAAAATAATAGTTAATATCAATTGAAAATATGTTGCAGAGAAACGACTTAGTTATTCTTTAACATTTAAAGAATAATTGCAATTAAAATGGTTTAAGGTTTCAATTTCAATATTCGAGGACTTAAACTTTTAATTCCAATTTTTTGTACTCAAAAAATATTCTGATTAATGAATTAAAGTAATAAGTTTGGTAATAATGTTTTTGAAAGTAAATTACAGAATTGTCAACAGCAATCACTGAAAGGCATTAATAAAACAACGAAAGTCTGTCTATTTTCAGAAACCTCAGTCACAACAAGGTAGCTCATATTTAATGAAAGTAGAAAAAGCTTATGATATCAAAATCAGTGTGCTACGAAGAAAACGAGTATGTACGGGAGGATTGCGCTAACATGATCCAATAATGAAACCTCTCTTATATACTACTAAAAAACAAATTGTCTGATAAATAATCAAAATATATTGTCACCATGTAAAATAAGGGCTTTTATAATATTTTTAATATTTACCCAACATTATTATTTTATTTATCATTTGTTTCTTATTGCATATTTTTCATTTAAGTCATTCTTACTTATCATTTAGCTATACATAGTACATGTTATAAATTAAAAAATAAATAAATTAATAGACAGCTAAATAAAAATTGACAGATATGTGTAATTGAATAAAAACATAATGATTCAATAAAAGTAGTTTTCCTTCAGATATTTCAACTATAGAAAAACATGCATATGCATAATAAAGAAAATATTATGTGTTTAAATTGTTCATAATACATATTCATTTGTATTCATACTTCCATAAATATATTAATTCTATAAGTCCATGATGTTCTGTTGTGCGAAAAAAGCATAACAATACATGGATTTGTGGCATACGAATTTAGATAAATGTTTTTCTAAAAGTTTCCAATTTCTTTACATAAAAAAAAAAACATCCTTTAGTTTAAAATGCTTATTAGAAACGTCCGTCACTCATCTGTTTTTACGGTATGAAAATTATTTTTTAATAAATCGTATATATAAAGAAAAGTATCGCCAATGGATGGTGATAGGCACCATACTGCTCTTGATTATTTTTATCTATCATAATATGATTAAGAAGGAGGCATTGCTTGTTTAAATGCAAATTTTTGGAGAGCCACGAATCAAATTAGAAAATGCATTATTTATTGTATATATTCTATTTATTAATAAATAAATTCAAGTTGTTTTTTTTTCATTTTAAACAAATTTCAAGACAATGATGCAACAATATCTTTATCAAATACACTCTTTTAACTCATTGAAGATTCTTTTCTTGTTATACCATATCATAAAAATATGGCAGTAGAACGTCTCTAAAACACATCCTCCTCTACGTTTACGATTTAGCAATAGTGTGGAAACATGTCAGCTGTCGCCAAAATGGAAATACTTGCCAACGTATAGTTTAAATTTCTAATGATTAAAGTCGTCAATATTCCTTAAGCTTTTGTACATTTTATCGATTATCTAATTAGTTTAGATATTTATTCGATCTGTTTGGAAGTTTTAGAAAATATCTCCCAGACTTTTGAAATTATTTTGCAAAGTATGGCAAATCTTGATAATTTTCACACATAATTTTAAAAATAATAATGTAGGTAAATGCGTATTACAATGGATTTGCAAATTCGTACAGTTGTTTGTTAGTAGACAGATGTTCCATTTTTATACTTGACATATATAATATGGCAGAATATATTAATTATAGTCCAAAGTTTATAATGGTAGAAAATAATGAAGACAAACAAAATTTCAGTATAAGTATTCGTAAAATCATCTTATTTGACCATTTCGGTATGTCCGAAAGAGTGTCATGAACACAAAAAAAAAAAAAAAACAGGTAGAAAGCTGAAATTTTGGCGACGAATATTCATCATAAAATTGAGTTTAGGTGCCTGAATGAGCAAAATCAATCCATTTAATCCAATCGATCCCTAAAATAACTTTTAAACCCTAAAAATTAGAAATAAAAATTAAAACAATTTAGTTATTTTTGTTTACATTTTTTCATAAACTGTTTTACGAAAGATAGATTAGCCACAATTTCAACTCAACATTAGCTAATAAGCACATATATTTGCAAAACATATTACCCTATATGTATTTATAATTGTATGGACTGCATATTAAGGATATTTGATGAATGCATTTAAAATAGTTCATACATTGATACTCAGCCATATGTCGAGTATCTTTACTCTGTATCTTTACAATTTACTCTGTTAGTTCGTATTTGCATTTTTTTTAATTCGATTATCAACCATCCACAAACTAAAGTATTAAGATTAATGCGTAATATTATTGATATTACGTGATGTATTGTTATAAACACATGTAAATAAATGCATTTATTATTAGTAATGTAAATGCTTAGATTATTTATCCATGGTCGTCACACTTATAAGGATATATTTTAATTTTCAACTTACTAATACAAAACAAATTATGCATATTCACAATACAAAGCTCAAAATACCTTATAAATGACTACATTTCCGCAGTATCTAAACTCTACTCAATTAAAATTTTGTCTCAAGAATTATTACGCAGCGTTGGAATTGTAAATACGGGAAATATTAAATTTTAGAGAAAAGCAGTGAAGATAACAATTAACAATGTTAATTATTTAAATATCCAAAAAAAAATGGTTAAATATCACTGTTTGGCCAGTTTTAATCATAAAAATTAATATAATACACCAAATCTAAAACCTATACATCCATGAGACTATTTTTATAATAATAATGTATTATTAATAATAGTGTAAATCATGTATAAGTTAATTAGCTGAATTTGAACTGAAATTGCGAAGAGTCTAATTAATTTACAATTTAAAAAAAAATTTTATCAAAAACTGCTCTTAAGAAACCAACATTTTTTTTATTAGAGCAATTCAGCTGTGTTCATGGTTAAGAAGTTGGATCATGGATCCATGGTATCCAGTTGAATAATTTTGCTCATTCATGGACTTTTTAAGCGTCGAATACATCTCCAAAGTTTTAAATTTTAATCTCCTATGATTCTTGAATTGCATTATGGACATGCAAGCATAGACATACGAAAGTTGACAAATTATCTAATTCTATGAACACTTATTCCAAGGTTTTGTTAATGCTGTCAATATTTTCTAGCGTTAAAAACTATTGACTAAATTTAATATATCCTCGCATATGTCATATATATATAATAACTTTAGATGTGGGAAATACTAAATTCAAATGTCTTCAACACTTAGCTGGTTGGCACTATGGATGTATTTCAATGTTCAAACTATTTTAATCATTAGTATTCACAAAAATGTCTAATTTTCCAATCATATTAACTAAATTGCAGAGGGTCAAAACATTTTTTGAAAAAATATTTCAAAAAAAGTTTGGATCCATTGAATCGATTTTGTTTCTTCTCGAACTTGATCTCAGTGTTTAGACCAAGAAAAGAGCATTTAAATTTCAACTCGCAATCAATTTTTGTTTCTGAGTTATTTTGATGATAGACAAATGTATGGAAATCGACGAATTAGAAAAATTTTATGAACACCGACACGGTGTCCTACAAAAATTGCAATCTATTGCTTAAAACTTTTCTATTTTATTACATTGTTATGAAAATATTGATTTTTAGATATTTGTTTCATTGAAAATAAGTAATTGATAAGTAATAATCTGTTATTGAAAATAATTTTTAGATTAAATAATAAATAATAATAATAAAATTAAATGAATGTAATAGAATTCGAACCGAGGTCCATTGAATACAAAAGCAACTATACTAGTCATAGAGTTTTTCTCCCAATTGAAAAAATACTCAACGTGCCTAAAAACATTTTGACTTCAATAAAAATTCTCTAATATATTCTATATATGTCGAGTATAAAAAGCGTTAAGGAAAAAAATGCATCACTTTTGTTAAAACATCAATTGCTGTCAAGGAACCTATAAAGTTTAACAATAAATTATTACAAAATCAATTTGAGTAGCAAATAGGCTTATTAGTTAATTAAAAAATTAGTGAAAGACAAACGTTTAAGGCATTGCCAAATTTAATTTATTGATCGAAGTAATAGGTTCTGAAATTTTGCTACACCAACCTATGTTTAGATATAAAAAATAGTATAGATTGTATATAAAAATTATATTAGTCTTGGATTATAGTTAGTCGTTGTATTTTTTGTTTTTCGAAAAACTTTGTGCACTTAGAATTTAACCATCTTACAAAAGATTTGTTAATCATTTATTTTACAATTTGTTGTAATATTGCCGACAAAGTAATAATAAACACATTAATGAAAACACATTAATGTTTCAAGCAATAATAACAAATTTGAGCTAAAAATTTACAAAAAAATGTTTCAAGCAAAAGCTATATGTTAAGAAAACATAATGATCTTTATCGGTTTAAAAGTCTATCATTCACGAACTTAAGCTCAATTTTTGGTTTAGAATACGGCACTAATGTTTCAACTCAGTATATCTCTTCGTTGTTAGATAATCATGATGACGGTCAGGCGGAAAGACGAATGGAAAAATGGATTAATTTTTAGTAAGCTGGCTAAATTAGGTCGTCGCGTTTTTTCATTATTTGAGTATACTTGATTTTACTAATATTATTTCTTCTCTTATTATATACATTTTCAAAGCAATAACTAAATCTAATTTTTTAATAATTTTTTTTTGAAATGTGTATAGTACAAGACGTTTTAATCATTTTTTAGTAATGCATTTTTTTTTTCGTAAAACCAATAGATAGTGAAATATAACATAGTGTGGTAATCACTAAATAATGTGAATTAAACACACTTTAAAGCAGGAAAATGTACTGTCAATCATTTTATGTTAGGCTTTGAGAACTATCATCTCAATTACATAATTTAATATTTTTTTCTGTGGCTATAATGATTTGTTTTCTTTTACTTTTGGCGATTTTTTAATTACAATTTTCTATGACAGAAAGATGAATGCATTCTTTTGAATCAGAAAATAACTGAAGATATCTGTTGCGACGCGTCATAGGACTTTTACTATTATATACTGTAATATGATTAGTGAAATTTTTTTCCCATTTTAGAATTTCAAGAGAAATGTTTCAACTAAAAGTTGTTAAGGTTAAAATTTTCTGTTAATTTTTTTAGTTTGAAGAAAATTGTTGGAGTAGTTTTCGAGAAAAGCGTAGGAAACCTAAAAATCATATGTATTAAATGGAATACCCGGAAGTCCGATATTAATCAAACAAAAGCTTCGCGGCACAGCTAGAGGCAATTTGGAAGAATATCTGGTTTGAGAAATTTTGGATAAAACATTTGATACGATATTGGTGTCACACACTTTTACTTGTAGTTAAAACGTTTACTAGAAGTAAAGTAAATTAAAAACAGAGTTGGCGCTAAAGCGCTTCATCTACGGCAATTGATTAGTGAGGTGTTTTAGTGAAATGGGAAACCTTTACTAATGTTTACCTAAAATTTATAATCAACCATCCAGTAGTGTTTGAGATATAAATGCGTTCGTCTGATTAATATTTTCAAACAGTCGGGTAGATATGAAATTAAAGTACTTCGGGGGTATACAAAGCTTCGATCGAAAAACAAAACTTTTTAGAAAAATCACTTCTTCAGATATCGACAGACATAACCATGAAGACAGAAAAGATTCATATTTTCAGCTCAAGTGCCATTCCAAAACCAAGAGCAAACTTAAATATAATTGACTCTAATCCATGACCAAATACAGTTCATACAGTTTTGTACGCGAATAAAGCACGTAGAAGTAGTAATAGAAAAGCCAGAACTTTGGGTAGCTTCATCTTATTTAATTTGATAGCCCTTCTCCCTTAATGCAAATATTATTCGAAACAAAGCCCAAAAGGTATGTGCAATGTACATAACGAGCGGAGCTATCTGAGACGGAGTATCCATATATAAGAGATCTATGGATGGAATATAAATATATATAAATCAAAATAATTCCAAAATTTTCTCCTAATGCGACTGAACAAATATATAAATTCAAACTATCAAAATAAGGTAAACAATACACCTACAATACTAAGCCAGAAAATAATAATTATTTTTAACAAGCAAAATAATTTTAATTAAGCATAATTGTATGTTATTAAATAGCTAAGAAATTACAAGATATACAAAATTTCAATGGGTGTGTAAATTTAATTTGGGCCCACTCAAACTATTTATAATGATTATTTTTTATTTATCAAATTAACAATAGATTAAAATTAAAAATAATTTAATCATGGTCACTTCATGGAAGGGATAAAAAAACCTACTATGCATTTTGAGTAACAATAAAGTATTCGTAATCAAAACAAACAAAAAATATAAATATTTTTCAATTGTTTGCATGTAAATTGTACATTTCAAAAAAAAAAAAATTATTAAAAAATTAGTTTTAGTTATTTTTGAAATAACTAAAAATGTATATAATAAAAATGTATATAATAAGAGAAGAAATAATATTAGTAAAATCAAGTATACTCAAATAATGAAAAAACGTGAAGACCTTATTTACCCAAGTTACTAAAAATTATAAAATACACTAGCTTTGCTGTAAGTCATCGATCGAATCATCTAATTAATCCATTTATCCATTCGCCTTTCCGTCTGACCGTCATCATGATTATCTAAAAACGAATATATATAGCGAGTTGAAACATTGGTGCCGTATTCTAAACCAAAAATTGAAAAAAATTTTCATTGCATATTAATGATGTGTATTTTATTTTATGATTTAATGCTCCTGATTAAAAGTAGTTCAAATGATAATACACAATAAAATGTCAAGTATCTAAACAATTAACACTGTTAGTTGCACTGTTAGTTGTTAAATTCAATTTTTTTTTTGTTTTTATTTGTTATTGAGAATACCAATTCCAATAATTTTTTTAAATAACCGCTTAAATTAAATATTATGTCATATTAATCTAATGAAATATTAAATATTAATTAATGCATTCATAAATAAATTGCAATAAAATATCAATAAAACTTTTTATTTGAATCATTAAAATAAATAAATTACTAGAAAACAAAATATTCAAATGACAGTCAAGTGTGAATGGAGCACGCATTGAATAAGGAGGGATGGAAATTAGCAAAAGAAGGAATAGATTTATTACTTAATAATAGAATTGAAGATGCAGAAAAATTATTTAAAACAAATACTGAAGAAATTCAATTAGCTGCAGGATATTCATTTTTAACATTTATTGTAATAATTTTTCTCTATATAAATATGTTATTATATACAAATTTGCAACAGTTAGAAATATTAATCGTAAAATAAAATAGTTTAAAAAAACTAAAAAAACACGCTCTATCCTTATTACTCTCATGCAAAGGATCCGTTCAGATGCGTTCTGCAGCCAACTTCAGAGAGTTACCTACAGACAAACAAACATACGAGTGAAGCTAATAAAAGCGTGTTAAAAAGGTTCCTTACAATAAAATAACATACCATATTTTCTCACCAGAAATGGTCTCTTTTTCCTTGGGAATGTAAAGACGTATAATATCGTATGTAAAAAAAAAGGTTCTTTCGTATTTTCATCTCAAGTAATATTTCATTGGTAATATGACATTAATATTGTTAGTAAATTAACAATTTTATAAGGTTATAAATAGCATCTTTTATTAAAATTTATGCAGTACAAAGTGATGATATAAATGGCATGTATAATTTTAATATTACAGGAAAAATTTAACAAAAATGTGTCAATATGGATTATCAAAAGTATATAATAGAGATAACAGTAAACAAATTAAACATTCAAGTATGTATGAGAATATCATTCATATCTTCGACAAATATACTTCTTAAAATTTGTATACAGCTGAATTGTGATTAGTATATCAACTTTTTCTTCTACGAAAGTTCACAAAAGTGGGCTCATTTTTTTCAGAATCCGTAAAACAATTCCTCCACAAGGTAAAAATTGTCGATCATCCGTTTATTTTCGGACAATGGAAATCTGGTTTTATCACGGCAAAATGGTTTTTGCATTCGTTATTGAATAGTTTTGAACAAAAAATGAATGTCTGTCAAATGAGTAACAGGTGAGGACAATAAAAAATTTTACCGTATCCGAAAAACAAAGCGGGCCCACTTTTCAAAATTTTTATACTAATCATAACTAATTTGCATATTTTCAAGGTAAAAATAAAAACTAATTTCATAATTTGAGTGACATTTTCATTGATTCAAAATAATTAAGAGTAACAACTTAATAAACGCGAAATAAAATAGATAAACGTGAAATATCATAGAAAAATTTGAACTTACTTTAAATTAAAAATTGAAAATATTCACGCAATTGTTATTGAGTAAACTTTCCATTCTAAGCATTTAAGTTGTTAATGTGTTTTTAATGCGTCAAATTTAAATTGTGAGGTGTAGGGATAGGTAGAAAATTTAAAAATGTATATGCAGATGTTACCTATAAATGTTATGAACACATTTTATTTGAGGTTAAATAATCGCATTCGTTCAGTTCCAGAGTGTGTGTATTTTATGTAAAAGAGGTTTTGGCTTCTGAGAGGAAGGTAACATACAATTTTATTAAATGGCAGAGCCTATGTTATGAACACATTTTATTTGAGCCTAATAAGTTATAACGGATTAAGTTATCGAGGTTCTACCGTGTATCCCAAAACATGGAAAATTTTAAAATATTATGTATTGCAATTATTTATTTGAACATCAATATGATTGATCAGAAACAAATTTTGCTTTTCCATCGCATGTACGGAATCCTGGAAAAAATTGCGAAACGCGAATGCGCAAATTTATGAACATGTTTTTATAAAAACAATATTTTTTTGTTGAAAATAATAATATTGCAAAAAAAAAATCTTGGCCTAAATGACTTTTATATTGATACTACCATATAAAGGTACAAAAAGGTTAAGGTGTGCTTTTACAATAATGATATGTTTTCAAGTTGATACAACTACCTACTAACAAAAACGTAAACCAGGTAATCCCCCACTACTCTCACATTAAGGTATGCCATATTTAGACGTCACATGGTTAGATCTCATTTTTTTTTCACAATGAAATTTTTAACTGTGGGTGAGTGGGTTGTCCCATTACTTTGTTGTGGATTCTGCGTGTTTATTTAAACTATTTTTAAATTGCAAAAAGTCAGTTTCATAATTTTATTTCTTTTATAATGATTTATGAATCATTCCAAAAGAAAACAAACCATTGTGCATATGACCCTTAGAAACAAACCTTGTAACTTCCAAACTATATAATTGTGTTTAAATTCCTATTTTTGTCAATTATAATAGACTCAGAGAAAAGAATTACTAAATAGTCTATTTTAATTATAAGTATTTTATTTCAAACTAGAATATAAATTTTATTGCACACTAAAATATAAATTTTTAATGGTTGATGTTAGTAATGTACCGAGCACGGCTGAGTCCAAACTCAGATTCCTGCTTTAGACTCGCTTATTCGAACACCAATTTATTTGGATTCGAGTACGCAGGACTCGATTCCCGCACTCGAGTAACGTAGACGTAATAAACTAGAATTCAAGAAAGTAGACCAAATAATTTTTTTAACAATTATTTCAAAGAGCTTTTCCTATCTCTACTAGTATGTACCTTTAATAAGAATTTTTTTTTACTTCTTTTGGTGCGTTTGGGTGAGAGTGAATTTTGGAAGCAGCACGCGCACGTTCCCCTAAAACGACATTATATATATATATATATATATATATATATATATATATATATATATATATATATATATATATATATATATATATATAATTTAGCGTTACTTCAAAAATTTGATTTAATATTATTTATGATATTTGTAAATGAACTAATTTTGAAGATGCAAAGTGTTAATAGTTGACAATTGATAATTGTAAAATATTTCAATTATTTATTTTTGTATAAAATAGATGTTTCTTATTAAATAAATAGTTTTTAATTAACTTGTGTATACTTTTTCTAAAACTTCTATAAACAATTCATATTTATGAATTTATTATAAAATAAAATATAATTTGAAAATTGAAAAATTTTCATGAATTTTAAAATAGGACAATAATAATGCACGTTTGGAAATACTATTTTTTGAAAATACTCTAATTTCAAAAAGTTTAGATAATCATTTCTTAACTATAATAATATGCTACTGTTATAGTTTTACTTCAAATCAGTAACCAATGCCTAAACAATAAATGGTTAAAGGTAATAATGGTATTATGCATGAAGCAAACAATATACGTGTTTGTTAAAATTTTAAAAATTCTTTATTAATTTCAAAACGAGAACTAATCTAATAGTTTTCGAGTTAAACTAAGGTATTAGAAATTTCTTCCCGACTTCTTATGAACTTTTTATTTGAGAGACGAAAGTCATGACTTATTACTAACGATGTAGAGCAGAGTAGAAGCCTTAAAAAATGATAAAAAGTGGAAGAAAATTACAGTAAGATGAAAACCATTGGAAACGCAACATAATATAATAAAAATGAAAGAAAAAATATATTACGAGTGATCTGAGTTCGGGAAGTAGGAGGGGGTGAGTTTTTAAGGATTAAATCGTGTTTCCGGCCAAACTAAAAGTCGTATGGAAAAAAAGTTAAGTAAGAAAGTTGTAGGTTATAAAAAGACTTACAACTTTTGTATTTACACATTTTTCACATAACCTTAAAATTTTGCGATTGAAAATTAGGGTACTTTTTCGATATTTATTCAAAATAAGATGAAAAATAAATATTTTAAATCAAAAAAATTATAGTGTATTTGGAACATAAAAAGGTAAGTTTCCACCAAATTTCGTAGAAAAAATAAAAAACCAAAAACTTGGTTATTTCAATTTTCCACATAAGTTTAGAGGTTATTTAAAAAAAGTGTAAATACAAATGTTGTAGATCTTTTACTTACGTACAACTTTTTGTTTTAATTTTTTTGCATAGGATTTGTAAGTTTTGTAGTTTTGCTGGAAATTCAGATAAACCGAAAAACTTTACACTCTTTACCCTTAAAAACTCACCCACCTCCTACTTCCCGAACTCAGACCGCCCGTAATATATTTTTCCTTCCATTTTTATCATATTATCTTGTATTTCTAATTGGTTTCATCCTACTATAATTTTTTTTGTTTTCAAAAATTATCTACCCTGGTATAATGTAGAAAATTTAATTCTAAAGCTTTTATAAGTGAAGGTTTAAGTCCTTTTTTTTACACATTAGTTTTTTGATTTCAAAGTAACCGAAGTTAGCCGAACAAAGGATGTATATAAAACCTCTTGAAATGGATTCGTATTGTTTTTTTTTTTTTCAAATATAAATGGACCCCCTTTCTTACCATAACTAGAAACAATTGTAAGACACATTGTATTTAGCAATAAGACTAATGTTACTCTCTAGAGCATTTATCATGTTACCGAAATATAAAATTTGATAAGACGGTGCTTAAAACTTAAGTCAATTTAGATGAATAATAAAAATTGATGTTATTGTTAAAATTTATTCGGTTTATCAATCCAATGTACCATAAATCAAATATTGATTTTTAATATTCGTTTATACTTTTAAGAATTTCTAGACAAATACTAATAAAACTTAAATTTATATTCATTGGTTTCTAATATATCCTTTTGAGTATATTTTATTGATTTCTCATAATAATCATATTTTATATGTGTGTTGCAATGTTACGGAGATATTAAAAAAAAAAAAAAATTAACTCATAGAAAATTTGAGTTTTATAAAACGTTGAATATAAATTATCAAATATGTCAATAAATTTATTAATTTTAAAATTATTTATTATTTTATAAGTAATAACAACACCTAACTTTATCCGATTAATTTTATATTTTGTATAATGGAATATCGAATGAATATGTCATATATTATACTTCAGATCAATATCTAATTAATTTTGTTACTATTCATTGAAAAAATACGCAAAATAAACGACGATGATTAACAAGGCATTATTAAATGCGACAGGGGTATAATAATAAAGTTCTAACAACTTTTCTTCTTGGAATTTTATTATTAAAAATTTTCAGTTCAGCAAAGTCATTGTGGAATTTTATAAGTATCGTATTATTGGAAAATATTTTATAAAATTCTTGTTATCGTGTTATTATTTGAAATAAAATATTTAAAAAAATAATTAAAATCCTGTTACATACCGTGAAATTTCATCTTCCGATGGACTTTCGCGCCTATAATAGCCATTTTCGTGTGATCGATTGTGATAATTATGATTGTATTTTCTTGATGAACGTGGTTTTACACCATCATATTTATTTTCTCTACCATAAATACTTCCACCAAATGGATCTTCACCTAAATAGTAACGCTGTACAACACTAGGAGATGCACTTGTACCACGTGATGTAACACCATTTCGCACATTATTTAGATGCTTCCGATTCTCAGCCATACTTTGCTCTGATATCTGATGTCGATTATTATTATTACTGGAGGACAAATTTGTTTTTTGTTTTTGATACAACGTAGTGGAAACTGGTTTATCATTTATGGCACCGCCTACTTCATTATGATGACGTGAATTTCGTTGTTGGTGGGATTCAGCAAGACCAACAGGTGGCGGAATATTATTGTCAATAACATTGAATTGTTGATATGTCGGTGAGTTTTGATGTGGTGATGGTGATCGTGACATGTGCCGTTTTGCTTTTTGCTTTGCTTTACGTTCAGCACTAGCGGAACGAATTTTTCCAACTAATTTCCGTATACTTTGCCCAATTATATTTCCACTGCTACTAGGACTTTTAGATTTTTGATGTGGTGAAGTTGACGAACTTGATGTTGGTGGTGGAATATCAGCAGCGAAACGCGTTCGTTGGTATAATTTTTTATCTTTAACACCCCCAACATGGTGTAATGGAGGTGAGGGCGACGAGCTTGGTGTAACACGTGGAGGTGGTGAATAATCTGGTGGTGGTTCTTCTAAAGGCAATTCTTCTTTACTGTCACGTGATAAATATGACATTTCATTACGTGAATGACTTCGATAACCACTATCGTAATGGCTATCTTCGGAACTACGCTGTTTACGTTCCATTTGACGTCTACGTTGTGGAACTGTTGGAGGTGTCTCATCTCCAGCTGGATATCGCCTAAATTCTTCACGTTCTTTATACTTATACGAACGATGAGGTATATCATCTACTATTGGTTTGAAATGGACATCGCGTTCAGGAATTTCTTCAGAATAATGATCATCACCACCCTGAGGATATGGCGATTCATGGCCATTTATACGTTTCGAATTACCATTATAAAATTTAGGTGAATCACTTTCTAATTCATCAGCACTTCCATAATGATTTCTTGTACGATATATATTATGGCGATCTTTAACTGATGATTTTTGTTGATTATGATCTTCATAACGTTTTTCGGTCCATTCAGTCCATTTTGTATCATTTGTTTCATGAGTTGGTGGTGTAAGTGGTTTGGGTGACGTTCTTGATGTTACATATGTGGGTGGAGTTATTGGTGGTGGAGGGTTACTTTGTGTTTTAACAGTTGGTTTTGATTTTATAGTCACATTAAAGTAGCTTGTGGTTGGTCCTGTATGTGGGGTGTCAATTTCGTTTAATGAATCTCGAGAGGATCTTGAATCGGAACCAAAATGATGTTCTAACCATTTAGAAGTTTCTTCTTTTCGAGTTTCTTCTTCTTGATCGAAGTCGATTGGTCGTTTTGTTAATGCATCTTTACGGTCTAAGGGTGATCCAACCGGTGAATTGGGTGCATCTAGACCTGTAACAAGACAAATTTCATTTATTAAAAATTATATCCAAAATATATAAAAAATTTGATGTTATATTAGGTTTAGTCTATAGTTTGTTAAGAGCAAAAATTTGAGATGTCACAAACAAAATTTTGCCTATGTTTGTTTATACAATCACTGAATTTCCATTTTTTCGAACATAACTCAAAAACAAACAAAAATTATAGCAATAGTCAATATCTGCTGGTGTTACAAACTTTACAGAAAAAGTAATATACTGTGACATATTATTTATATGTCGAGTATAAAAAATAAAAATATCGAGTATAAAAATTCCATCCAATTAAGTTACCATTCTATAAATTGTATTTAAAGAATTGTGTTTGCATAACCTACTGGGTTACATTCTAACAATAGAATAAAATTCACAATGATGTTGTACTTTTCTATAATTTCTATAATTTTCTCAGTTTAACTAATGAAGTTTTATATAAATTAAAGATGGTCAGATAACAAAGGGCTAAAACTTCCAGGATAAAAACGGAATATAGAATTTACAGTAGAAAACGGAAAATAGATACGAGTCTCCCTACATTAAACAACAACGCAATCAAAAAATTCTAACATTATACATTTTTGAATTGTATTTCGAAGAAAAATTAACTGAGAAATTACACCATGATAAACTGACTGTTACGAGAGATTTAACTCAATCAAATCCTTGTATCAGCATCCTGGGGTTTCAATAAACGTTAAAAGCTTTTTATCTACCTGTAAAACAATTATATAACAAAGAATAGATTATGGGTCGATTGTCGATTTGGCATTATGGGTCGATTCGGCAACTGCAAGCAAACTATAAACTTTAGAAACTACACAAAATTCAGCTTTAAGGCTTTGGATTGGAGCTTTTCGGACCAGCCCCATTCAAAGCATACTCACAAAAACCAACAAAATTCCATTTTCCCTCAAAAGACAACAATTTGTTTGTAAATTACACCTCGGCAATATCTCCCTTAAAGATAACACAGACGCCAATTTTACACTGAAAGCATCTAAAACTGATATTGAATATCAAGTAAAACCTCTCCTCCTGCAACCTTTTCGTATCAGATCCACAAAATACAGAAATCAGATCGTAATAAAATTTCATCATGTTCTAGAAACTAACTGTTCTTTAAATTGTATTTATAGAATACCTACTGGGTTACATTCTGAAAATATAATAAAATTCACAATGATGTTGCATTTTTCTATAATTTTTTTTTAAGATTCTTAGTTTAACTATTTATTTGAATCCCATTCCGAGTCATGTACATCAAAACGTTTGACACTTCAAGTTTTATATAAATTACATCAAATAATATTTTGATAATCATTAATATCACATCAATGAGGTTACACAAACTAACAATTTTATCTCACGAGAAGCAATTTCTCTCTTCATGGCATATGTTAAAGCAATCAAAATATGTTTAACAAAAAACTACATAATAATATATTATATTCGCCTACAGAATGTATTAGAAATATTACAATTAGAAATTATCGTGATATATCAAGATACTTGTACTATTTTTCTTTGGATGAACATTTCCATGCAAAAATGCACAAACAAATGGGATATAATAGGCCGTACTAATTCTGTTATTATTTCAAGGCAAGTCGTTAACCTCATCAGACAGATATCTTAACATAATAATAATTGAAAATGATGATTTGATAATGATTTTGGATATGTGTGACACAAGACTACCCCAAATTAGGCTCCATATTTGAGCAAATTTTGTATTAATTTAACTTTTTTAGGGTTCCGTATACAAAGGGCACGTTTAGACAGTTGAAATTTTCACCGATGATGTATTTCTTGAATTTTTCTTGCTGCTACAATAAATAAATAAAAAAAAAATATTTAACTTGGGGTGGGGCGGTTGCAAATAATAGTACAAAACCCATCGTTCACGAGTCCGATTCGCACTTGGCCGATTTTTTAATTTATTCTTTCCCTTTTTCAATGTCGAATCTTAAATGAACTTTCTATGCAACTTTAAAACTCATTACTTCTAAAATAATAAATTTGTTGCCTCATTTGATTGGATAATACTAGATACACAAGAAATTCAAAACAGATCATCCAGTATGAAGTGAATAGACTTGTTTATATAACTAACATCATTATTATTATTACAATTTGATATTACATCAAAGAGCTTTTTTATATTTTTGACAAGTATTCTTTATGTTATTTATTATCATCATAAAAATCTTTCTTTGTAATTTTCTTGAATTGTAAATGTGGATTGAAAAAAAGTTACATATCATATTTGTGAAAATACATTTTGATAATTTAAAGTATTTGTAGGATGAGTTTTATGACTTTTTTGTTTTAATGAAATAGCTTTTGTACTTTCATTATTAGAAGAAATAGTTAAAAGAAAAAGTTTAAGATAATGTTATTATCCAAAAAAATGTTCCTTGCAAAATTTTTGCAAAAGTTCCGATAGTATACGAGATAAACGCAAAAATCTTTTTAACATGGCGACTAAAATGCATACCCCTGGATCCCGAAAACTGAAAAATAATTTTATGATGATGTGTTTTAATAAATAAAAAAATAAAATTTATTTTAATGTCTAGGTGGTAGCGTTTCAAATGACACAATCATTTCAAGTCCATTAATTCATGTTGGAATTGAATGTTTATAAGCAGTCATATACATACACTGTTATGAAAGTCAGCATGCTCCGTCAGGGTGGACGGCGGCATAAAAATTTCTGCTGAGTTGTCATGCTGTCTTCATCTAAGGCAATCAAATGTCATATTCATCTGACAATTATTCCACAAGTAAATATTTTGCTGACAATTTTTTTTTATATACTATATTATTGAAACTATCTCTATTATTAATTTCAAGCGACCTGAAATATATTTTATTATTCCTCCACCTTGTGATTAGTCCACCTTGGGTGCGCCTGCTGAACCGCCATTTGATTATTAACTTCTTATAAACTTTCAATAAAATTTTATATTGATAGGCCTGAAATCACCATGAAAAATGAAACGCTACCTCTCGAATTATTTACCTAAGAATAATTTTATAGCATTATACTTTTAAATACTTCCGCTTTCAAGGAATTCTACTTTAACAAAAACAAAAATGGAGGATTTCTTATAAATGAAGCGATTATTTAATGATTTTTTTGATGAAGTATATTTGAAAACGAACTATTATAGGTATATTAAAACCAAACCAATGGAGTGACCACGAGAGTTGAGACCGTTCACACGCCTTTATGTTTGATTATTTTGAATGAAAAGTTCTTGGTTCGGATTCCGGTATAGTAAATTTCTCAATTATGATAATTAACGGAATGGAGAATTATTTCGAATGTCGGTACATGGATAAGAACGTAGTAAGTGGAGTTCTCCTATAGTCCTCACACAACTCAAGTCCTATGCCAGAATAACAACTCAAGTCCTCTTCTTAAATCAAACAAAAGTAGAACTACCTACCAATTTGTAGTCTTTACTCAATATCGTATTCCCGTCCACATAATGAATTAAATTATGCGCATGAAGTTAATATATAATGTATAATAATAATAATGTGGGTGGCATGTGTTATAGGTTTAAATGTCTGAGGAACGAAAGTAAAGCCCCATTATTATTATTATTATTATTATTATTATTTATTATTATTATTTTTATTATTGTATATTGAAACAAATTAAAGAGAATTCAATTAACAGAAGTATTTAAATGCTTCAAATTAAAATTTTCCAAGAAAAATTTTTTGTATAGGTAAAATTATTTTAAAATAGACACACAGAAAATTTTTATGAAATAATTTTCTGTTCAATTATAATTCTGAAAGAGTAGAAATGTTTTATTGTAAATAAATATGTTAAAGAAAATATTATAATAGTTATATAAAAAGTGGAAAATTATTTTTGGTCACAAGTGCATCCACAAAATCAATTTATTTACTAAAATAAAAAAACCCATCATTTTATGCATGATTTAGGTACATATGTAACAAAAAGTTAGAATCAGTGTCATTTGATTCTGTCTGAGTGCATTTACATTTATACTCATGAAAAAAATTTTAATTATATCATCTTAATGTTATTTTAAATGAAATTTTAGCCAATTTAAATATAATTTTCAGCTATCAATTAATTTTTAAACGAAATCAGAATTGTGCAATTTCTAATTATCAGAACTGTCTGTTTGTAAATAATATTTACAATATTATTTCAATATCGGTTGTATAATTTTATAATTATTATAATCAATAATTATATTTCAAAATAAATTACTCCCAAATCATGGTAATAATTTTATGTTGTGTAAAAAACAGTACCGTCATACTTAATACAAACTTTTCATTATAAAAATTTCAATGTTATATACTACTTCATTAATTTTTATATAAATTCAACTTTTTAAATTAAGCTTTACATAACAAACCAAATTTTTTAAACATTTTAAACATTTTTAATAATGGACTTTATTTTATAAGAATCAATCTAAATGAGATTTTTTGACATTGAATATTTAAGAATTAAATTTTACAGAAATATGTTTCTCTATAATTATGTTGAACTTATCCCCTATTTATATGGTCTCAAAACGAAAACTTAGATAAATAATTTAGTCCTTTAAAATAACTATTTTCTATACAATATGAAATTATATGATGTTTGCAATACTAGTTATGAATTTATTACGGTGAAAATTGGAAGAGCCCCTTTCATTTTTTTCCTTTTACACATTTGGATTTTCAACATTTATAGATTCTCGATTCTCTTTATATTAGATCTCTGTCGATGAATAAAAGTTTAGAAATGACATTACCAAAATTTATTTGATTTATTTGCTTTTGGTAGCTTTCAGTATTGCATATAGGCATTTTTACACACAATACGATTTGTAAAGGCGGTTATCAAAGAAAAAGTTTAATTAAAAATCGGTTTAGGTTAAGGTTTCGGATTTAAAGATCTAAACGGTTTTGGTATCAGTTTCAAAAGATTGAAACTAACGGTATTCATTTCAGTTAGACAAAACATAGATGAAAACCGTTTTGGCTACCGTTTTTATTTATAAAAAAAAAAATATTTAGAATCACTTTTTATTTTGAAAACAAGAATGAAAAATAAAAATTCATTATACAAATGCTTACTCACATACACAATAGCATGCATTTGTATGCTTTGGTGTTTAATATATTTATATATTACATAAAAATTGTTATATTCTTTTAATATTTTCTAAAAACGATCTGAGATATCTAACATTAAACTATTAATAAGAAAAACTAAGGCCCCCATAGGAGTCTCGAATAATGGCGAAATTTGTTTATCCAAATCTGTTAGCTACTTGCCAAGCACAAACAAATATTTGATTGAATGTTGACCAGTGAAAACATGAATTTGAAAATAAAATTTTTTAGATTATCAGTTATGGTTTTCATATTTTAACTGGAAACGGTTACAGTTTCATAGAATCCTTGTTTCAAACAGAGATTTTACAATTTATTTTAACAATCGTTAAATGTTATAAATTTTGCGAAAAAAAAGTTTGCTACATTACTGAAAATCTTATAAGACAAAAAGATTCTCACATTTATTAACTTTCAAATGAAAAGTTCTTGTAATTAGACAGTTTTTGCGAATCCCGAAGTTTAAAATATCTTTACGTTTTAACGTCACTAGAACCCAAATCCAACTTAATTTCGGAATCTTTCGTCTCGATTGACTCGAGAACAAATAATGATATCGACGTAACACTATTACTCATTTTCTATGCGTAATTACATAACTAAGAACTAAATGACTTTTTAGAAAAATTGGTCAAGTCGTTTTTTGTTGAGGATTAAAAATTAAAATTAAAACCATAGGAAAGACCTGAATATAAAAACGCCATTTTAAACCCATATCCATAAATAAAAATTCTCACTTGATGTATGTTGCATATCCGATTATATAAGGTCAAGTTAATAATTAAATGAACAATCACAGTTAAAATGGATTGAACGACGTATTTGTACATTTATACTACATAAAAAACGTATACCTGACTGACTCACAGCAACATAGAGTCGGAATAGAAGCTTGAAATTTTACAAGATATATAACGGTGAAGAATATGAAAAGATTTTTTTTTTTAATTGAACCCCAAAAAAGATGAAGGGAGTGTTCAAATATACATTACACAATATAATATTCAATACAAATAAATAATTTTATCATATATTACTAAAATTTGTAAGTAGTTTGGTTGCTGATTACTTATTACTACCCGGGCAAAGTTCGTCGTGACGACCTAGCGGGTCATACCTACAGCACCTGTTATTCCTTATGTATAATCTAAGTACTTGATGGGTAGGTAAGTCTTTGTTCTGATACAAAGATAGCACCACTAGATTTAAATCAACATGATTTTCAGTTAGTACCAACCTTCAAAAGATACGTGTATATATTTGACACCTATCGGAACATTTGTTTGTAAGATATAGTGTTTTGAGTAAAAGTAATTTCTGGTATTGTGAAAAAATTGGATGATACGGAGGAATGTTTGAAGCTTTTTAACGGCAATAAAGCCGAATTTTTGCGTCGATATGTAAAAATTGATTAAATATGACTCCATCACCACACGAAAGATACCAATAAACAGTCTGTAGCGGAGTAGATTGTACACGACGAACCCATTCCACAGCGTGGAAAGACGGTCGGCTGGTAAGGTTATGGTGTCCGTATTTTGGGATGATGCACATACACTAATTTTCATCGAATATCTTGAAAAGGGAAAAACAGCCATCCACAGCGTCTATTATATAGCGTTATTGGAACGTTTGAAGAGCGAAACCACAAAACATTTAGAGAAATAGAAAGTGTTGTTTCACCAAGACAATGCACCGTATCACAAATTAATGAAACGATGGAGAAAGTGCATGAATTGTGTTACGAATAGCTTCCACATCCATCGAATTCTACAGATCTGGCCCCCCAGAACTATTTCCTTTTCGCGGACCTCAAGAGAATGCTTTCTGGAAAACAATTTAGCGCCAATAACGAAGTAATTGCCAGAACAGAGGCCTATTTTGAGGCTAAAGACATATCGTACTAAAAAATGGTATCGAATTGTTGAAAGATACTTGCTATAATCGTTGCATCGCCCTTTAAGGCACCAATAATGTTGAGTAATAAAATTGAATTTTGCCTCAAAAAAAATTTTTTCTTAGTTAGGACAAAGTATTATTTACCCAAATGTTATATAATCAACTAACACATAATAAGTTATTATGTTTAAAGACCTTTAATAGCAGGTATAATTGGTTAAAAATAATAAAAATGATAATAATAATAATCCATTGTATTTGATAACCATTTAGATTGGTTTTATTTATAAAAATTAATATACTCTATAGCATTTAGTTGTTATGGAGAGGGCATGATGATATTTCCAGATGTATGTCAAATGTTTGATGCATCATCCTCACACAGTTCATATAATAATATTGGAATATATTATTAATATTACAATGATGTACAAACACATTATTACAGTATACATGTATATTATATTAGTCTAGTTCTCTCTCTTTTCAAATTAATTTGTGAGAATAAGAAAAAAACAATAACAAAAAAAATATTTTCGTATCTTAAACATACGCTAAATAATATTCTTGAAAATTCAGAAATGGAAAACAAAAATTTTATATTATTAAATTTTCGCATTATAGTGTTTAAAATTCCAATTTGATACGTGGCTTTCATAATTAAAACTGCCTTCCAAAACTATGAATTGAATTTCAGGTATGGCCCCTTTGGTAAACCACCCATTTGGAGATAGGATAAAGTAAATATATAAAAAAATGTAAAATAACTCAAACAACGTTTGTTTGAAACATTTTGTTATAAACTGTAAATATACAGTTTTTTAACACATGAAAAATACTAATTAATATTATATAACAAACTGTATATAACTGTATGAACTATGTATCTTTATAATTCGCGTATAATTTATAAATGTAAATAATTTTTAATAGCTTAAAAATTTATACTACATTAATATGTCAGGAATCTACTAAACAAATAGAACTCTTAGTTTTTATTTTAACATTTAAATCTTTTCCAGAATAGTTTTGTGAAAAGCCTTCAGAATATCAATAAATATTTTATCATTTAATGTTTAATATTTATTCATTTTTGGTATAATTTAATGTTTATTTAATCATTTTAGAAAAAATTGGTACTCACAAAACTACATTATTGGGACCAAAATAGCAACGAACAATGTTAAGTGATTAGATACTCGACATAAGGTTGATTAGACCACAGATATAAACACATAACATACAAAATAACAACTTGTATAATAATTATTTAATGTGTTTATTATCTGGATTTGAGCTGAATGAAAAAAGATTGGTAGTTTCGAAAAATCAAACATATTTTGTATTTGAATTTTTTTCTTCTACGGTTTCAAAGATGGATCACGGACTCAATGGACCCAATGATCCGATTTTACTCAACTTGCTGCCCCTTTTCGAGAATCTCTGAATACCAATCCAAAAATGTTGTTAGTGCCTTCAGTATCTTCCAGATTTAGATTAATATATTCTGACATATTCTACATATGTATATCGAGTATAATAATTAATTATATCATATTGTCACTAATTAATACGTTTAGATCAATGGAACTAGACTATATTATAGTGATATTATACTATTTTGATATTCTATACAACTATAACTAACACAGGTCACTGATCTTAATTTAGAATAATTTCTCTTTATGTAAACAATTATATTCAGTATCGCAAAAATATTGTGGTAATCAAAGTTTCTTTAAGTCAATAAGTATAGCTTCCTTAGATTTTTAAAAGTTAAAGGTTAATTTATTTTATTGACGCGAGGTATATTATTGTGTAACATCCATTGAACCTCTAAATTAGTTTCTTGAAATGAAGGGAATTGACACAAAAATAAGACAACTATAGTAAATATAATGCCTCATGTAATAACCAATGTATGTTTTTCAATTTTCCATTGGCAAACATAATACAGAGGAAAGAATTTTTGCATAATTTTTTAGATAAATAATATTGAATAAAATCTTGAAGTTATATTTATATACTTTATTCAATAATTCCAGTGAATTGTATCGGAGCATTGTTTTCGAATATCTTTATTTGCTTATTTAAAAATTTATATACGAAGTAAATTTTTCCTGGTTGTGTTTTGGCGAGTTTCTTGAATCACTGTCTGATTTACAATAAATCTTTAGAAATAAAAACTATTATTGAGTCATTTAATATTTTCTGAAGATATAAAATATCTTTTCAAATTATCTTTAATTATGATTGAAATAAGAAGTAATGTATAAAAGTTATTAAAAGTATGTTATATAACGATTAAAGTATAAATTACAAATTAAATATTTATATTTTACAAACAGATTTTAAAAAATATTATAAAACATCCATTGGTTACAAGTATGAGAATTATTTTTTTTTTTACTTTAAAAAATTCATATCAACAATCCCTACGTAATTTAATAAATTATTTTCTTTTTATAAGTATAATGTAAACCTAATTAAAATTCATATTTTATACAAAGTGTTCGAAAATTTTTCATAAAATCTTATATATTTAAATGAGCAATTCTTGTATATATATATATATATATATATATATATATATATATATATATATATATATATATATATTGGAATCTCGGAATCGGCTCCAACGATTTTCGTGAAATTCAGTATATAGGAGGTTTCGGGGGCGATAAATCGATCTAGCTAGGAATCATTTTTAGAAAATGTCATTTTATTTGTGTTTTATCGATAATTTTTTATAATGTTATGATATTTTTGTTTAATATTTATAGTCATATAGTCATTGGAGTGGCTAAGTGGTAGCGTGCGAGGCTCTTATACAGAGATCCCGCGTTCGAATCCCGGTTCAATCGACGAGTAAATAAATTTCTTTTTAATATTATTAATTTTAAACCCAACCCAACCCAACAAAACAACACAATAAAGTGAATAATATTTTTCAAATAAGATTTTGTTATTATAATTGTATAATTTTTTATAATGTAATGATATATTTGTTTGATATTTAAAGTCATTGGAGTGGCTAAGTGTTAGCGTGCTGGACTCGTCTTCCGCCTCGACGTAATATAATTTCCAAAAAACACAATTTATAAACAAACAAAAAATACCGAGCAAAGCTCGGTCATTCAGATATTGTAATTTAAGTGAGCTATGTTTTTCAATTATAAATTGTATTTTTTCAATTTACCCGTAAAAGTAACACAAAAAATAATTTTCCAAATGTGGTGACAGTTTTTACATGAAAACGAAGGGCATGCCGATGAACGCTCTTTGATATACTTTTTGTTTTCATGCCAGGATTATGCATGTCAAATTTCAAAACATATATATATATATATATATATATATATATATATATATATATATATATATATATATATATATATATATATTTTTTTTTTTTTTTTTTTTTGAAATATTTGTGTGCGAAAATTGAAAAACACAATGTATATAAAATTTAAGATGTTGTCTTTATAATACAGATCTCTATAAATTACATAAGCCTCCTAAAGTAAATATTTCGTGTATGTATGATGGTCAATAATGCAGAAATCTTTATACTTGGGATGCTACAGGAGCTAGAATGCCAATAGTTGATGTGTACAATCCAAATTCCACACATCGAATTCAATGCGTTTCAGTTTCATAAAAAAATGATTATCAAATAGTATTATTAAATCTCAAATCTGATGCTTACATACAATATTCAGTAATCAATCTTAGTATTGCAAGTTGGATAGGTAAGTTTTGATTTCGTTTTCACTAACTTTTCGTGGAATACATTTTTTCCTGCACTTCGTTGAATTGCACATATCACAGCAATATACTTTGGAATACTTAGGATATTTCGTCTTATCCATTTGAATTTTATACACGTTAATTGAAAAAATTATTCAAAAATTTTATTAACAGATAATGGGAAAACCGATTTGAATATACCGGAATATTTTAACGTGAAGCACTAATTGGTGTACCGAACATATATTTCTTTCAATTAAAAGTATAACGAATTAAATCCTTAAAAATGTAAAGCAGAAATTTATATAAAAGCCTTATAATTGGGCAAATAATGTATTTTCGATTATTCGAGAGAAAATAATTTACATCCGGCGTAATGATGAAATTAGGTATTTGTAACAATATTCCGTGTTCCATATATAAGAATGTATACGGATATTTTCAGTAATAATTAACAAGAATGGGCATGAAGCATAAGGGGATTCAGCTTGTGAAAATTTGTGAAAAATCATTTATCAAAGTTATTGTTTTTTTATTTTAATTTTTTTTTTTTTAATATTTGTATAACAAAACACATTTAATGAAATACGTTTAAAAATTTTTGCAATTATACTAAAGTACTCCTTAAATTTCAAAAATTATATACACAAAACCAAGATTTCGATTTCTAACTCTTTTCAAGAAATACTAAGAATTGATGCTTGCCACAATGAACAAATTAAGATGATACACTTACTTTTATTTATTACTTTTTGCGGTTTTTAAAAAGTTTAAAAAATTTTAACTAAAAACGTATTGATCTATCTGTATTGCAGTTTACTAATACGTGAATCGATACAACATACATCTCCGAATAGGTAAGAAGGGCATCTGAACAATCGGAATCGTATTAGAGTTTATTATTCTTTCTCACTGATTTATTTTTAAACACCCGATAGTAAATACCCATATATTTTTTTCTTGGTCAACCCAACTGATTAAATGTATATTTTTTTTTTTTTTTAAACACAGTCGAGTTTTTAATTTCATATAAAGCTATTTAATCCCATAGTGGATTAAAAGATATTAAATAATGTAATATTTACAAAATTTTAGAATTTATAAACATTCGACTCTGATTTCATTTCATGTATGGGGATTTACGAAATTATTTTTAAATTATAAAAATCACAAACATTATTTTTATTTATCAGATATAAAAAGTTTTGTTTGGCTGTGTTTACTCAATAAATTTATGAAAATCATAAATCTGAATCTATATTAAAAAGTGGTTAGTAAGTAAGTAGGCCGACATTTCTGCAAAATCTTATTACATTTTACTCAACGAAAACATAATTAAATTATGATCCTTAGAGTTCGTATAGAATAATTTTTGGATTATATAAATTTAATAAAAATAAAACTAAATATTTTTCTTGTTTGTTTGCTTGGTATACACTATCAATTTTGATTCAATAAACGCCAGAAAAAAAAAATATCAATCGCACTTTCAAATTTATTTTGCCTCTTCTAATTTACAAGAAATATACATTTCCAATGTGATATATAAACTTATATTTTACTAATCGATTGATGTATCTTTTTGAGTCCAGCCTAGAATTTTTCTAGAGAATTAAAATCAAAAAGAGTCTCAGATTCGAATATAATATTTAATGATAATTTCAGCAGTAATCTTCACGCATCAAAAGTCACGAAATTATTGGAATCATCCCAAGCATTCAAACCAGGAATTTGTTTGATATGTCTTTCATTTTGTATGTCGGTGTTTGAATGTGCGAATGCCAGAGAGAGAGAAACCAGAGAAAGTGTCTGTGTCATATACTTATGGATGAATCCAATTTTTGTAACACGATTACTTGCTTAAAACGTATACAATAATCCGAATTTTTCATCGTAGGTTGATGTCCACAATTTCCCCTTAAACTAAATATTTGCGGCATTTCTAGCTGAAACACAACCAATTAACACACTACTTATAATAATAATTAGATATGTACCATTAAATATGTACCTACATATAATATGTATTGTATTTAACGTAATAATAGTTATAATACAATTTCTAAGCAAAAATTTTTTAAGCAAATTACTTAAAACAATTTAAATAATTTCATCGAAGTAATACAACGGGACGAATTTATGTACATTAAGCATTATCGAATAAAAATTAGTAACACGTATCTATCAATTCACCTTTTAAAAAAATATATTTAATAAATAAAGATCATTTTGTATTTTTGACTAGTATGTATCTACTCTATTGGAGAAAGAATAAATAAGATATTAAACAGATGAAGGGTCGATCTACCAACTGATGAGTGGTTTATAGAAATTTCGTTAGGTACTAAAAATTATTAAAAAAAAAAAAAAACTATATTAATATTTAATTCATTTTATGAAATATCTGAAATAAGTTTTGCCTTCTGCATGCAAATATTGATGTACCACACATTTTTTATCAAAAAAAAAAAAGTAATTTTTCATTCGAAAATTAGCTAGATATTTTTAAGAAGCGCAAATGCTCAGATTTTGTGCAAATAATGTTTAGATTGTCTTTTAAATTTAGTAAGCACTATTTCCATAATGGAATTTAGTTGAATATCATCCATGCGGTTAAAAGCGTGTTTCGAGATTGATTTAGACTAAGACCTTATGAGACCTTACTATCGAATCCCGATATAGTTTCTTTTTCGCTGCATAACATCCTACATTAATAACATAAAGACTAAAACCAATGCTGTGGGTAGTCTCTGTTATAAATTTATATGTCTGAGAAATGGAGTAAAACCCCATTATTTTTATTATTAGTATTTTCATTAAATACCAGAAAAAAAGAAAAATTAATTTATAACTGTATAAACATAAATTTCCAAAAAATTCTCACAGATTTCTGGTTAAATTTTGACTAATGTTTGAATCTTAAGAATTATGTATAAAGTTTTGGTTTTCGTACGAATAATTATTTTTGCATAAAAAATGTCTTTTACTTTTTGTTAAAATTAATATTGAGTTCCATTTATAACTAAGAAATTGATGCTTATTTAAAATATTACCTACCCTGATAAAAAAAAATGTATTCAACTTAGGACTTTTTTTACCAGGGTATTCTTCGTGAAGTATTCATTTGCGATTTATCAGGCATGTCAAATTTTTTATGAGCTTTTCATCAAATGAACTTTTGTAAGATAACTTTTTTCCGGTAAAACTTATTTTTCGAGTTTTTTGTATACATATATCGAGTGAATATATACAGCCTGTAAAAATTATTTGGTTATTTTAAATGAAAAAATTTTTGGTGAAAAAATTTATACAGTTCTCAAGCATAAACACGTCTTAATTTACTACGGAGAAATGGAAGCTTTTAACGAGATTGAATTATTTAACGAGATTGAATATTTCGTTTCTAGCTCAATTATTCCAATAGTAGTACTAGCTTACAGTACCAATAACTTTAAAAAAAATTAAATATTTTTTTATTTGTGACGTGCTGAATTAAAAAACCCACCAAGGCGCAAAATAAAAAATAAAACGTGGAATATTATCCAAATTAACAAAACAATTTGGACCCCTGCCGATTTGTAATTTAGAAAATTACATTTTCCTGTTTTTGTCGTTAATTTTGCATAAATATTCCATATATTGGTCTGTTCACCCTGTATCGATATTATTGCGTTGGTGTTTCCAAGTAAAATATTCTCTAGCGAATAGCCAAACCACTTCGGTTTTTATTTTTTTATTTTATCTTTCTGATATAGATAAAAAGTCGATCTCTTTAATATTTAGTGATGTTGCATCTTGAACTCTAGAGCTCCGTAGCAGATTTATTTTTATAAATGTAGAGAAATGCACAAGCTGTGTTAAAAAGTATGCTTTATAGATCAGAGCAGATAACATCTGAAATTTTCTATCAATTAAATCATGTATTTCGTTTTGATTATTTGAAGGTCAATAATTAATATTTGGAGTATGATAAAATAAATTCTCACGATTTGCCAACATCTGATTCAAAATACGCTACAATAGTATACGAACTGGTTGGTCCATGTGCCTAGAATCCATCTTACTGTGGTAAGTAAATTATAAAATGACAGATTTAAGCCTCAACAGTACATGTTATTAATATTTTACGGATTTTATTTTATATTTTATTTTCAAAATATTCATTTCCCGAATTTTCGAAATGCGATTGTGTATAACATGTTTCAACATATTGACATGAGTCAACCCAATCATGCCCATCCTTTCAAATACTAGAAACTGGTTACAATCTGATTTATCCCTAATGCCAACCTATTAAGTCCTTGGTCAATTCTTGGTTTTAACTATTTCGAAAATTTTACTTATTTGCTACTTATACTAGAATTGCAAAAAATAATTTAACTAAAACACAAGGACATGCAGAGAAACGTATTATTCAACAAACATCTCGAAAAATATATCTGACTCTGATATAAACTCCACTCCAATCAATTTTTTTAGTTTTAGAAATAATTATCTGAAATAATTATTACAATCCAAGATTTAAGCCATGTTTGTGATATATTTATTGTATTTAGATTTTTTAGATTTAGATTACTTCCGCACTGTGATTTTACGTATCGTAGTGTAATAGTGGACCTATGCGCTGCTCCGTAGCATTACTTATCATTATAATTGAAAAGCTTAATTTTGAATTTTAAACTCTAAACAACTGTGACATTTTCCAAACAGACCTGATACTATTATTAATCACAAAAAAGGCGATGAGTGTGTGTAGTACTCTCAACATTCTCCAACTCATCTGATTTGAGTATTCAATAGCTAAGATGATAGACATTGAGTCACTTAGTGTTGTTAGGTCAAATAATATGCATTTGTTATTGAGAGTTTCTTTCTCGAAGTGTTGTGATATTTTAGTATCCATTTAGCATTCAAATTTTGATTTTTTGTTTTTTATGTTTTTTCTTTTTATTTGTTTTTAGTATAATTTAATTATTTTCTGTATATTAACATAAAATAATTGGGAAACAGTTTAAACCAAAACGCTGGAACTGTCTATTGGTCTCCGGTCACCAAATTAATAAACACATGTCGCGATCTATTTCTATTTCTGAGTATTTTTTCCAAAAATCGATAAAACCTTAACTTGTAGCAAATTACTGTCTTCCTATTGTTTGAGTTTTTTCGTAGGACGTATATTGTAAAAATATTACCCCACAAAACATATTTCCTCCCTAACCATTTTTTTTTATTATTTCTTTTGGTTTTTCGTAAAATTAAAAAATTAAACAAATCTTTTATAACGTTCTTAGTTATTTTTTCACAACAATTTAATTAATTTTAGTACGTCTCAATGGAACAATATTAAAAATTTTTTTTTATTAATTTAGGCATAAATAACTTTAGAAGTATTTGTTACACAATCTTCGTAAGCCACTCATATGAACGGAAATTACATGTCCTATATTTTTATGCGAAGTTTAACAGGCTGCCAATTCATGTAAGTATTAAAAAATGGAAAATTTTATTGCTGATAGACTGTATCCTTAATAAAGAAATACTATTAAATAATTTTTTACAATTTGTATTAGCTAATATGGCGAAAGGAAGCCAGAGAAAGTGTTCAAACAGCAAAAATCTTCGCTCCAATGAATTTTTACAAACGAGACGTTAATTTCGATCTAATTTTTTATACTACACTAATTATTTTTGTTTTTTTTGTATTGAATTATTATAATATTATTAGCTGTAAAGGCTTATAAGTCCTTGCCAAATATACTAAAAACTCAACCAAGTACGTAATTTTTATGTTTAAATTTTTGGTCATTTGTGACGTAGGGTATATGCAGAATCATGAACACTTCGGTGAACATCATACTCTATTTAATATTATTCAAAAAAAAAAAAACTCTATACACATCTTTACTTACCGCGTTGTTTGAATAATTGATGACGACTAGCAGAAGTTTGTTGCCGACGTGCTTTCCTTATTCGCGTCGATAAACTATCCCAGTCCGGTTCATCCATACCAGGATCACCATACCTTTCTCCTTCTGCTGTTTCAGCGGTGTAACGCATCTCTCTTCCAATTGGTACACCGTCGGCAATATAGTCAATGTGTTCTTGATCTGAAAAAACATACATACAACATACACCATTAGTAATATCCTAATACATAAACATAAATATATCAGGCGAGGGTGAATTAAATAAAAAATTTATTTATGTCAATTATATGAAGAACATTTACGCAATGGAAATGATATAAGATAAAAACAATTTTATTCTTTAATATTGTGTATACATATTTTATGATTAATTAAATACGAGTAAGCTCAGACATTCAAATAGAATTAAAAACTTGATTTGTCTCTATATTTAGTGATTTTCGTCATGATTAGCGTAATCGATTTTTGATTCGAGATCATAAATATTTACTTTCTTAAATTACAATTAAAGAAAAAATATCTACAAAAAAATTAAAAAATTATAATCATGTGAATATTTCAATTTCGAGTTTTTACGGAAATACATGTTTTGAGATTCCCTAAATCCAATTGGCTTTTAAAAAGGTGAGTATTTTATAGGTGGGATCATTAATTCTTTTATTGTTACTTAACGAAGTTACCAATCTTCTAAACGGATTAACTTAAGTTTAACTGGATGCTTATTGAAATGTTGCACATTTTGTTTAAAACTATTTTTCTTCAAGAACCATTATTAAAAATTTCTGTCAAGAGCCACTCTAAATATTTTGGAAGACACGAATGGTAAAAACGATAGACGTGTAAACTAATCATTTTACAATATGGATATTACTATACTCTCACAAATTTGCAGTAGATATTTTTTACTAAATAGGATTATGAATTGTAATTGAAATCAGGAATTGAATGATATAGACCGATAAATCAACGGACAAGAAACAAAAATTACTAAGAAAGTGTATTTTTAAGAAATGCATAAACATTTTTGAAATCGGTGGAACTATAGTGATATTTTATTCGGGAATGCAATACTTTCGGCCTTAGAAGTAATAATCGTCATTTCAATTCGGACTAAATTCACTCCGAATCGTTTGTTATCGTTAGCGATCTGTAATCATTCCTCATCACAGATTCAATATAACAATCCTATATATGAAACTTGACAATATCGAAATACTATTTTCTTTCATATTAATTAATAGTATTAATTAGTTACAGAGAATTAATCATATTAAATTTAATTTTACCTACCATAAAAAATCACTTTATAACGAATATTACTTAATTTAAACATTTTTGTTAAGCATAAAAGATTTTAAACAGTATTTTTTTTTTTTTTTTTTTTGTTGAAGGAAAACGATTGTATTTATAATAAGCATATATTTTTTTATGCTTGACTTAGATATATTTAAATAAAATTTGCACTTTAAATAATTTCATCATATCACAACAAACACGGTCACATTTATCAAATAGGTATTTAATATGTTTAAATTGAAATGACAAACAAAAATATTAAAATATGATTAATAATACTTTTTAAATTTCATACATAAAAGATCCTATATAACATTTAATACCAGAATGACTTTAATATTATCATTTTATTATTGTATATTAAAAGTTTGTTTTATAATTTATTAAATTTAATACGTTTCTTACGTCAAATATTGATTCAAGTCAATGATTTATTCATTATTTAGTTCTGAACGAATTGTGCTATATAAACAACAGTAAATATACTGAAAGTCAATATATAAAATTATTTTCAGAATTGTACATGTTTTTTTTATAATTAAGGTTATTCTTGCGAGGAACTTTTTTTCGACAGATTTTTACTTTTTATCACGAGCTCAGAAAAACATTATCTGTGCTAATATACAAATATGCAATACCGAATAGCTGCATAATTGTTGACCATTTAGTTTGTTGGATAATGAAGCTCAAAGTTCGCGATTTCGTCACTTCCTATTCAAAGTACGTATAACTTACTGTCCTGCAAACTTTTTTTTATTATATCACAAAAATATCTCGACAGAATTGGAGAAAAAGAACGAGAAAATGAAGAAATGATTTAAGGATAAGTAAGTAATTTGCATTTTTTTTGTTCTCGAGAAATTAAAATTAAACAATTATTTTTTTCTTCCGCCATGTGCCTGCAATAAATTGAATGATACAAGAGCACTTTTCACATCTTACTCATAATTCATATTGAGACTGAGAAGTTTTTCTTTCCCCAAGATCAAAACTTGTCTTCATTAGCCAATACTAATAACATTTATAGCATAGTAAATACTCTCACTATACTATCCCAAGTGGTTTTACTCCAGAACTACCTTAAACAATGTATTGTGCAGTTAATATTCAGACCGGACCAGACTATGAACATTCAGAAGCCAATTATTCTTAAATAATTAAAATATGTTGTACTGTGTTTACGATAAACTTGATAATTGTTTTTCTAAGTTAAACTATATTATAATATGTTTTGTATAAAAAATACAGAAATAATTAGATATACTATAAATTTGAGATTAAAATCATCCTATTATAAATATTTCGTTCTTACCTATTATTGTGTATCGATAAATCTTTACTTTGTCCTCGACCACAATAAACGAAGATATCTTCCCATAATAGTCAATAGGAGTTGAAATTAAGATACTTATTTATTTTTTAAATCTAATAATTTAATTACGTTTTTTGTGGAAGAAATATGATTTCCTAGAATAACCGATTTAGATCAAATTTAAATGATTCTAATGTAAACCTATATCACGTATGTGTATGCTAAAAGGAAAAACTATACTGCCAATAATGGACAGAAAAATTATTCGTGATGTACGAATATACTTACTTAAATAGCGTATACAGCTTCAACGAATGAGCGTAATTTGGGCATGAAAAAATCTTGCCTCATTATCTAAAATAATCAATTTTAACAAAATTCAAGTATTGATTCAAAACTGTACCAAGCATCTACACACAAAGGAGAAAAAACTGACTTTGTTTTTTCACGTTTATTATTTTTGATTTTGATGTAAGCCTATACCACGCATGTACACATAAAAGTTCAACAAAATCGGATGAAGTGTAGAGCTACGGGCACGAAACTAAAATTGCTTAAGAAGTTCCAAAATGTGAACAGGAATAATAATTTTTGAAAGCCAAGTATATAAAAAAAAAGGCTTTTTTAAAGCGAGCATTGTATCTATGGAACTACAATTGATTGGTGGTATAGTAGTAAATTGGAACCATTTCGAAGAAATCAATTAATGTTTTTAAAATTTTTATATATCCGTTCATTATAGTTTTAGAATTGTACGCTAAAATTCTGTATATATATATTAAAATTTAACATGCAGGCCGACAAATGGAGATGAAGTAACTTAGAAAGTTCTAAAATGTTATGTATTCATTTTTTTGAATCAGAAAAATTCTTTTTATCAAAAAACGAATTTAATATTTTACGTAATCGATAAATATGTAACTCAGAAATTCAAATAAATTTGTAACATGATAAGGCTTCAAAGAAAATTTTACTAAATATTCACATAATTGACACGAGTGCAAAAAAAGATTTGGGCTACTTTGGTATAAGACTAATGAGCATTTCTCAAAATTTATAGCAATTATTCATAAATATAAGATTATTTTTTTGGATTTATTAATTAAAGTCGGTAAACAATGCAATTTAATGTACCTACTTGCAAAACCACTTTTATTTATAACCATATCAGTTGTTATTTGTGCCGTATATAATAGGAAAATAAATGATTAATTGTAACCAAAATATTAGGGACATTTACAAAGTATATTAAATTATTTAAGAGAATAATAATTACGATATTATATTATATAAGGAAGTATAAAACTACTTCTTCGTATATTAGAGTTTAGTTCTACAGTACAGTTAAGTTTCACAGAAAGTTTTCACATTAGTACTATAATTGTAATCATATGTAAATTATATAGATATGTGTATGTTACATAGTATAATATATTTTAAACTATACCGTATGAATCAGTTTTGATATAACAAACATTAATTATTTGTTGAAATTGGTAACATTAATATGATTACGTTTCTGTTTTTTCAAGTAGGTATTCTATCTATCAAATTTCCACCTTCAAGGAATAAATATCGGATTTATTAACATAAAGAGATTTAGGTCATCGACTTATGTAATTTAATAAAAAGTTCATCACCATTTATAAAGCAATCATGCAGTAACTGCGTAGTATAAACAAATTTTAAACCGCTGTTTAATTGTTGTCGTAATTGGATTATCTGCTTAAAAACAATAATCTTGATAAAACAATGGCAAAAATTACTTGGTCCTACGGTATTTAAATGTCTGATTTTCAATTTGAGCTAAAATAAAACGTCTTTAACGAGGCAAAACGCTATTTTCTGTTATTTTTAATTTTTCCGAAAACAAACAATTTATCGAGTGTTGGGCAAAAGGAATTTGACACTAAATTTCCTTTCGATTTAATTGACCGAATGAAGAGAGTATTTTGTATTTCGTTTGCCTGTATCTATTTATGTTTGTTCTGCTGTTACTTTCGAATGCCTTAAGTTCGAATTTGACAAAATTTTAGTATTTTCTAAGTAGTAAAATTTATAATCGTTTTTGATCGAAAGCGTGTTTTCTCACTTAGACTATTGTACTATTATAATAATTTATTTTGCGACACATATTATTCAAACTGTGATCGTGTTTTTGATTATGTCAGATATTTTCTAAATTTTGTACACCCATTATTTATATACTTTTTGTTTACTTCTGATTAAGATCTACAGTTCACAGGGTAATATACATATATTTTACTACTAGTTTAAAATACACTGTAAATAATGGACAGATGATGTCCATTTGATGTAAGAATGTTTACTTAAATAACTAAATGTCTAATAGGCTAAATGAAAAATGAATTTTCAAAATTCCCATCACATAACGTAGGTAATTCAATTCCGTGTGGTAGTTATAAGCGCATGTATTTTTTCGCGATATATTGTTCAGATTTTGTACGTTTTCCTCATTATCAAATTTCGATAGTTATTAAACCAGTGGTTAATTAGTTTATGCCATATTAGGTGAAAGACATATTTGCAACATCAAAGTCAAATTTTTTAATGTCGAAGAAATCGAATATGTATTTTTCAGAATACAGCAAAGAAATGTATCTTCGGGAGAGCAATTTATCAGGGAGGTTTCAAATCGTTTTATACATTATATAAAAATTATAAAAATCGATTTTTATTTTACAAAAACAAAAAAATTGATTCGATATTGACAGATATATCTCGGAAGTATGTATTCGAAATACGTTTATTTTACGCTTGAATTTTTATAAATTACCCGAGTTTGGTGAAAGGCAGCGCCTTGAAGTTACGTTACAATAGCTAACAACGTAAACCGGTGAATTAAATTCATTGATTATATTGTTAAAAACGTTAAAAATTGACTATAACTAATTATTTTTGTAATTCAATATTTAGTTTGTTTATTACCTATAGTTCAACAGATGAGCAAGTAAACTCAAGTAAACGATTTTTCTTATTCTATAACTTAAGAATATCAAAACATGTTGCCTCTTCGTTTTGAGTAATCACGAGTGAACATAGACTATCAGAGAAACAAAATCAACTGAGAAGGTAATTCTACAAATACCTAAACCAACATGTTGTCAATGTTATAATTTAATCCTTTAAGAAAACGATGTATTTTCCGAAGTCGCATAAGTCAATTTATATTATTTCAGAATCATACAATATTAATTGAATGCAAATATTTCTAAGGCCCAAATTTTGTCAAATCAATACTCAGAAATATTCACTTAGTATTTCAACAATCTGTTCATAAAGTACTATTATTATAAATTTAACTATGAAACAATAATAAATGTATTATGAACTCAAGTATATTTGTTTAAGTTAAACACCACTTTTACAATATATTACATGTAATTTTCTCGTTTACCACTTTTTGAAAGACTATAACTCGTACTTTGAATGAAATTATTTATAAAAATACCACATACGGAAGTGACAAAGACTTTACTAATTATAATAAATCAAATATCATATTGAAATTTATTATAATTAAATTATAATGTCTTTTTACAAATATAGTCAAGTCGAAAAGTTAAATATCTGTAAAAAATCGGTAGAGAAATTTAGGGAAATAGCTCATTTGACGCGTGATTAAATCATGAGAAATATTTTTTTTCTGCAAAAATGAAATTCTTTTCAACAAAAAACTAAAAAATAAATCACGGTCTCAAAGTTTTTTTAACTTGAAGACGAAAAGTGACATTTTAAATTGGAAAAATATCCTTAAGAAGAGAAAATTTTCTAAAATACATTTCATTTCCGGAACGCAAGCTCTATATTTAATTATAATAATCAGCCGTAGAAACTGGTATTCCGCACGACTTTATAGAATCGAGCGCGTTGTTGCTAGGGAGACTATACAAAATATAATAAGTTGAGTTACGTTAGAAAAACATTTGTTAATCAATTTTTCAAAAAATTTGTCCCATAGTAATTAATAAATTTTTCAATGCTCCGTATATATAAAAAATAATGTGAAAGTTTAAACGTTTATGCTAAAAATCTAAAATTTTTTTAAGATTATATTAATACAAACAATATATACCAGGTCAGATAATTTTTGAAAACAAAAAAAAATTATAGTAGGATGAAACCCATTAGAAACGCAAGATAATATGATAAAAATAAAAGGAAAAATAAATTACGGGCGATCTGAGTTCGGAAAGTTGTAGGGGGTGGGTTTCTAAGGGTAAAATTCGGTTTATCTGAATTTTGGGCAAAGCTACAAGTCTTATGGAAAAAAGTTGAATGGCAAAGTTGTAGGTAATAAAAAGATCTACCGTTTTTGTATTTACACTTTCTTCACATAACCATTGGTGAAAACTTACTTTTTTATGTTCCAAATAGACTGTCATTATTTTTATTTAAAATATTTATTTTTTCATTATAATGTGAAAAAAGTGTAAATACAAAAGTTGTAGATCTTTTTTTTTTACCTACAACTTTGCTATTTAATTTTTTTCCATAGGACTTGTAGTTTTGCCGGAAATCGAAACAAACCGAGTTTTATCCTTAAAAATTCACCCCTTCCATACTTCCCGAACTCAGATCGGTCGTAATTTATTTTTCCTTTTATTTTTATCATATTATCTTCCGTTTCCTGGGTTTCATTCTACTATAATTTTCTTCCACTTTTTATCATTTTTTAAGGCTTCTACTCTGGTCTAATACTCTTTTTCACTAAATTATTTATCTGCTTTGTTTTCATATGGTATTGAGTCTAGTTTTACAGATAAAATAAAAAAATTTAGTATTAGTCATTATCCACAATTTTTAATTTTATATTGTAATTTTATTTTCTTTTACTCTTCGTTTAACTCATTCTCCCAAGTACATAAATGTTTCTAGTCTGAGAGTTAGAAAAATAACACGGAATAATGTGAAACTCATATAAATACACAACATAGTGTTGGATGATATCTTAAGAGGCCGCGAACGATCAGAATGACCTGCACTTAACACTAGTTAATTATGGTCTTGGAATGTTTAGAAAGCATTTACCTGACTCATGCAGGTACATCGTGCATCAACAAATAAAGAGATTTTTATCCGCTGATTTCTACAGGCATGCGACAAAACATATGTTTCCTGGCGTGTATTATAGAAATTCACTAGCTTCTGAACCACTTTTACAAAAACAACAATTTTTTAGTTAGAAGCTAAGCTCTAACTCAGATCGTCTGTCGCTTGTATATAACAAATCGGTCTCAAAACTATAGTCGAATCAACTGCTGGAATTAATAAATTTCATGTTATGAACTTGTTGAAGATTGAACCTCTAAAACTCCTTTGTTGTGGAATGCTAAAGAGTGTTTGTTAAGTTATAAATTGCATACCTAAGTTCACAATACATGTCCAGTAATCAATATGTATGTTATTGATGTACATTTTAATCCACCCTTAATGTATGCATAACATATATTTTTATAAACATTATTGTTGTTGGAACTAAATTTAAAAATCTTAATTGGAACATATCACGCAACCGTATCAATGGGTTTATACTACTTTATGATGAGTGAGGAGTATGTAAAATGTACAATCAAAGTCATAAATAGGATTTTTATACAATAATGTCGTAAAAACAAGAAGGTAAGTTTACTTTAAAAATAATACCGGGAAAATAAACGTAATGTCCTTCACGCTAAACAAGTTTCATCTTATTAAAAAGAGAAACCCCAAAATAACGGTAAGGTAAAAAAAATTTGTATTTCAGTTTTAGTTCAAGAAACGTTAAGCGATCCTACATTTATTTTTGTTTATGAAACGAACAGTTTCTTAAGTTTTCCGATAAATTAGAAATAGTGCCCATAATTATGTTCAACATAGATATATTTCAAATTGATTTCTAATTCCGAAGAAGCTATTGAAAAATTGTATACTAAACTAATCACGCTAGCCTATATAATAGAGGCTTAAAATTCAATTTGGTTAAAATAAAGAAAGTGTTATGTTCTTTAAGAAACAAATTTTTATTCTTTAAAAAAGACCTAGTTTAAAAAGAAACTACTGGATATATTTTTAACAAAATTTTTATTATTTAGTTCTTAAACATTTGGCTCTTCAAATTAAAGGGACTCATAAACAAAAACTTATAAGAAACTACCTTTTAATCTTATTTTAACATGATTTTATTGAATTTAAACTAATTTTCCGATAAGCTTGATTCTTGAAATTTGGACCATAGGTCGGAATGGATGTATGAAAATGTGAAAAAATGATGAAAAGGAAAAGGACGGAAGAAAGATCAAGATTACGAAAAAGACGAAAAGAACAAAACACCAGAAGTACAAAAGATACAGCACGCGCAAATACTTTCTTCGAATCAAATAGGATTTCAACCAGTAAATTTTTTCATTGCTGATACACACGATGCCAATATTGAACTTTTCTCGACCATTTTTGTCATAATAGAAATATTTTTTACTTCTTTCACAAGCGTCTTAAAATTAAAAGCCACTAAATGGTATTCATTGCCATTCAATATTTTTTGTATCAAGTGATCAACAGAAACATATATCTAAAACTGTCATTACTTCACTTGTTGAGCTACAGCTTTCGCTACTCCATATGCTTTTGGAAATTAGAAAGAAGAGTATACAGTCTTATTTTACATCTCAGAAAGTAATATTCCTTTTATTACACTAATTTTGTACATTAGGCTATTGCTCAGACTACCTAAACAGTCTATGATATAATTTTGCTGGAGTAAAATTAAATTCCTATGCAAAGTGGAATTGTGCTAAAAAGACAAGATCACATTGTTAAAATACTAGTAAAAAAATATTTAAATTCTTGATACTTAAGTATTAAATATTGTCCACGTAAATTTAAATTGTCATTATTGCTTACATTTTCTAAAATTGAAAATAGCGGTCTCCTCTTGTTATTACATTAAGTTATATATCTATGATTAATAGATAAGTTTTAAATATAATTATATTTATTTATTTAAGTAAAAGAAGAACATTCATAAGAGAAGAGTCAGAATTACCTATGAATAACTTAAGAATATGTAAAAATAACTAAGTAAATTTAGTAACTAACAAAATTAATGTTGGCCAAATTTTCGACTCTGTTAGTGAAAGATAGTATAATAATCCTATTTGGTTATACGAATTAATATGCTAAGTGGAAATCAAAATTCGATTCTGAAAGAATAAAGTGTACAACATATTATAAAGATAATAATTTTTCAATGATATTAACCGATAAAAAAATAAATGCGGTTGGCAAGGGTAAAACAACAACAACTATTAATGAATTGGTACAGTTTTATCAAAATATTGCATTGATTATTATTTATAAGAAATACGATTTGTATCCCGCCATTAAATTTTATTGTTGATTTTAATTGAGTAGAACTGATATTTTTAATTGCAAATAATATATAATTTTGATTCAGTGATGATTGGCTATTAATGAAAATACTGAATAATCGTAGTGTTATTAGAAACATGGGTATTGAAAAATTCCTTTATTCATTTTTAAAATACCCATAATTGTTTTTTCTCAAAAAGAAAATTTGCAAAAAACCTTATCAAGAATCTTACCTTTTGTTTTATGATGCCGTTGTGAACTTTCATTTACAAGATCAACATCAGATGCATTTTCATCTGTCAGTTCTTCATCACGTGTTTCATCATGTTCAGTAGTGCGTTTAGTTTCTGTAATTATACGCCCATCTGGTTGTATGGCAGATTTTTCTTCTTTATCCTCTGTGTCAATAGTTTTATGAGTTTTTGTTGATTGATGTACTATTCGAGGTCCAGTAGAAATGGCTAATGTATTTCGATTTTGTTCTAATGCTTTCCGTATATCTTCATTACCGCTTCGTACAGCATTCAAATATTGCTGCAACAACAAGAAATAAATAGTTAATTGTTTGAAAGAGAATGGTTAAACTAGTGGATTTTTTAACGTTTAATGTTCTAAAAATTTCTGATTGATTTTTAACAAAAATAGTTTATGAGGCTTACGTTAGAAAAAAATCTATTCAAAAAGAATTTCAAAATCATGAAAATATGTAAAAATCATTTTTTCTCAATCCCTGAGAAACCAAAAAGAAAACAGGAAAATGTAATTTCATTTTTAACAGAAAGGATAAAAGCAAGTACAAAATATTAAACAGAAAATATAGAGCAAAGACACCTACATATAATCTACATGCATATAAAATGTACGTGAATTATTTAAAATGTTTATGTTTATAAATAATTCATTTATTTTCTAGACGCTCGAGATCTGTGATTTTTATTAATAGCTAAAAAAATGTATGCTTTACAATTTTTATTTGAAACTTTATTCTAATTTTTACCCAATTAGAACAATGATTTTAATAAATTTTTCGATTTTCCATAGTTTTCCGGAAATTTAAGAAAACTACTCGTTCATAAATAATCATAATATACATCGTTTTCAAATACTTCAAAATTACTTTTAGTGCAAATCATGCGGTCTTAAATACACGTAAGGCTTAACATTTGGTATAAGATCCTGCAAACAACAACTATAATAAGAGGATCTGAAACCTTAGAAACTGAAAAAGCTTTGATTGACAAATTCATTCTATATGCGAATGTCAAATCGAAATGCAATATGTTATCATTTACCTAATTTAAAAAACTTAACTATTTTAAACATATTTAAAATATGTAAGAAATACAATTCATGATAGAATAAGGGGATTTGAAACCTTAGAAACTGAAAAATTAGCTTTGGTTGACAAATTAATTCTATATGAATCGTAACAAGATGTCAAACTGAAATGCAATACATTATCATTTACCTTATTTAAAAAACTTAACTTTTTTAAACATATTGAAACTATGTTAGAAATGTAATTAAGGGAATGAATGGCATTGCGTGAGCTAAAAGTGAAGCTAAATAATATTAGTATTCATCATCTTGACAGTTTATCAACTAAGATACGTGTTATCTAGACACAATCATCTACGCCATTAAAATCATAATCTAATCGGCTCAGTCGCTAAGTGAGTATAGGCACTAACACCTTTACTCAATTGACCACATTAAAGGGTGGTTAATTGACCATAATGTCGTTTGGATAACAACGCAGCAATCGGATCTACCAACAACATAATAACAATATAATTGTCACGTTGTGCAAGAAGGTAATCTTTGTCTTCAGCTGATAGATCCTATCTTAGTATACTCTAAAGGTATAATCTTGTAGTATAAATTTAGTGATCATTGAATAGACGTTACCAGAATAAATAAAAATATGTAACACGCCATTTGAATTTCCATGAAAATCATTCAAAATCATTCAAATTATTTTTCGCAATATTACCTAAGCGTCTCGGTTTAATATAGCAGCCTGAATGTGGCAATTGAATCCAAGAGTGACTCGCAAATAATGATTATGACTTCCAGCATGCAATTTAAATTACTTTAACTTACTTTTACGTTTCAAAAAAATAAGACTGTTTGTAAAAATAAGTGTTTCAATTAAGCAATTTTTCTATAAGAAGATTAAGAAGATGCTCGCAACAAAGTTTTTTCTCAATGTAAAAAAATATTGAAAAGTATTATAATATATAAGTACATAAGAATGAACATAACAATTATGCTGAAATGCGATTTATAAAAATTACATTATAAAACTTTCCAAATAATCATCGTAAACATATTTTTGATAAAATTATTATCTACTTATTATTATTATTATGATTATTATTATTATTATTATTAATATTTTGATTTGATTATAAAAAATGAAAATATGAATTTTAACAAATAATATTAAAAGTAGGTGGGTGGTAATTTTATAAAATAAAATTTAATAACAATATTTTATGATGACGGCTTCAATCATGCAGATTTTTTAACGGTTTATGTTCTTTCTCTCTTTTTATTATGTTTTAAATTATTTACAAAAAGATTATAATAAAAGATGAAATATAACTATACCTTTTTTTTCTTAAAAAATTCATATAAATACGCGAATCACGACATGAAATAAAATATTTTTACTTTCATTTTTTATAATATTTAAAAATATTGTCTATTTTGATTTGTATACAACATACGGTATAATTTTTAATAGGAATAAAGAATCGATGCTTTTTTAGCGAATCTTATAAAAAATAGTGACAATTAACAGCGTTAATAGCTGAGATACACGACATATAGTGAAGTATCAATGAACTATTTTTGATGATAAGCATTCATAAAATACTCTAAATATACAGCCCACACAATAATAAAGAACTATAAAATAATAAGTATTATCATTACTTATATATTTGTTAATTTCCTAAATTTGAACAGAAAATGAGATGAATCTGGACAGTTTATGAAAAAATGTTTCAAATTTTTCTATCTTACATTGTTTAATGGGTGGCGGTTGGATGCCTTGAACCTAATAGACTGATTTTGCTCATTTACGAACACAAGTTCCCTTTTTAAGCTGTTTTAACTGAATTAAAAAAATTTTTTAATGAAAACATTTGAAATAGATATTAATAAACACGGTCTCGTTTTCGATTGTAAACAATTGTTATTTTAGGCAGGCGTAATTTTTGGTATAAAATAATCATTACATTCATTGATTTGGACGGAACTCGATAATATATAAAATTTTGCAGGAGTTTATTTTAATTTTATATTTACTAAAATAATTAATTTGAATATTCTCAATTGTTCAAATATTTAATTAAAAATTAGTCGCACGGATAATAGTTAAACTTTAAAACAGATAAGATTTGTATTTTTCATAAACTATTTCGAATAAAGTAGAATTGACTTCAAAAAAAATGAGATCAAAGGTATATAACTGTTAAACTAGAACCGTAACTGTGTTTCAAAATTCCGAATTCACGAGGCCTTATTACAAGGTATTTATTATTATTAATTTAAAATTAAATACTTATATAAATAATATTCTTCTGAGATGTACTGTTTGAAATTGGCACTAAATTTTTAAGTCAGAATTTCTAAAATAATTATAATAGTTTAAAAAAACTAAAAAAACACGCATGCATGCGTAGTTCGCGCACTAGCTCTATCTTTATTACTCTCATGCAAAGGATCCGTTCAGATGCGTTCTGCAGCCAACTTCAGAGAGTTACCTACAGACAAACAAACATACGAGTGAAGCTAATAAAAGCGTGTTAAAAACAAACGAGTTTCTCAGAAAACATGTATTTCTTAGAATTTGAATTTCACCTAATTATTGAGTTTCCTCTAAAATTATAAACACTTTCAAAAATTGTTTAAGTATGTTATTGTAAGAACTTTTTTCTTTTTAAAGCTTAACAGATATTTTGAGAAAACACTTTTTCATGACTTTAACCGATTACCATTTTGTTATTTTCAAAAATCAAGAATTGGACGTTATTTTTTGGTTATTCGGATGATTTACAATACATAAAATTTTGTTTTAACACGCCTAACTTCTTTGGGATAAATTTGTTTGAAATTTAAATTGAAAATTGAACTTATACTCTGTAAAAATTTAAGCGGAGTAAAACATTAATCGCATAAGTGACAAAGTTCTTTGTTTTCTTGGAGTGTAACATTATACTAAAATATTTATGTTCTAAACACTGAATTTGAATTTTTTCGGTTAGAAATTTCATTGAATAATAACTTCGTCATTAATAACGTTAAGTGCAAAAGTTGCAAAATAAAGTAAAATTTTTATAAATGGAGAGAAACAAATCGATCATAATATTATATTATGATTATACTATTAGATAGAAAATTTAAAGATGTCATGACATCAAAATGTCATCCGACATAAATAATAACTATTGTGACATTTTTATTTTCAATATATTATTAACCTGTCAACAGTACAAATAATATTGTTATAGTTTTGTATTTGAAGGAAATACAATTATTTTTATCAATTTGTTTTAAACATTTATTAAAAATTTATTTAACTTCACCTGCGCAGTTAGATTTTTAGATTATAACTTTATAGCTCGACAAAAAGTAGCGAATTTTTGTTGAATAATTTTTATTTTGAACCACAATTAGAAAATCTAATATATATATATATATATATATATATATATATATATATATATATATATATATATATATATATATATATATATATATATATATATATATATATATATATATATATATATATATATATATATATATATATATTAAAGGAAATATTAATAAATAAATTATTCGAATTATTCAAATTCTTTTAAATTCTTTTGAAGTTTTAAATCAAACGCTAATCGAAGTTGTTTTTTAAGAAGTTATTATTTTCTTTTAAATGTTATTCTCTTTGTAAAACTTTTGGATTTATCACAATTTGAATGGGCCTCTGATAAAATTCCCAACATTAAACCGGAGGTCCAAATAATATATAATTATTATTATCCCATTTTCAATAAACCTAGTAGGCATAAATTTCGGTGCTAGTTTTTTCAAATTGGTTTTCAACGTATTTTGGTTAAAATTTTAAAAACCTAAATGAAATGGTGCTCTTTATTGATATTTTAAAACTGTACCGTAAAAAGTCTTCATGTATAAATTTATTTTGATATTATGATGGGTTCACAATATACAGACTTACACTTGGTATAGACAATTAATTCTACGATTCAAAATCTGACGCGCTTTCAGCCCACTCTCATTACCCTACCTTACATATAAATTTATATATGTTTATATGTAATACAATAATTTCCAAATCACTCTCATTCCTCCGCTTTTCGATCTTCACATTTTACCTCAGTGAATGCAGTATTTAAATAAGATTTTTCCTTATCTCGTTACTTTCTGAAGTTCGCGACAAATCTGGTAACAATATATTTTTTAAAAACCAAATATCCTCATAAATAAATATCTGAGATAATAAAATGTTTGTACAACAAAAGTTTGTTCGAAATTCGTATCGTATTGATCTACCATTAATATCAAATGACATCTTGCATAACTATCATAATCTACAATATTTTATTGACACCAAGAAAATTGCATTTTTAATGATATTTAAAAATTTATTAATAAGCACGACGACCTTGTTGTTATAATATTTAAAGTGAATAAATTCTATTAAAATATAAGAAATAGATTTGAAAGCAAATCTATTTTGATTTATAATTAATTAATTTAAGTAGTTATAATTACAAATACTTAGACATGCAAAAAAAAATTCGATTTCATATAATAATATACCTTCCAGCGAATGAAAATAAAACAAAAAATAAATTAACCTGTCAAATAAATTAATGTATTAATAGAAATAATCGTGAGTAAAAAATTTAAGAAGTATTATATAAAAAATTTGGATACATTTTGATATTGATATAGTACGAAAAATTGAAAGTAAAATAAAACATTTTATTTAAGGCTGTTTTTCGCAGGTACAAGTGGCGGTAAAAGTGTATTGAATGAACTCATTATTTCAATTAACGATTATAGTTATTAAGAAATAAAAAAAAAAGGTTTAATTCAGTTTCATTAAATCTTAGGCTTATTTGCAATTATCAATATTTTAAATATTTCATAATTAACTTTTGCCTCAAGCATGTAGATTTGAATTCTACATTAAACAAATAAATGTATTCAATTCTTTTAAGCTGTAATTTCTGGTAAACTTATTTTAGAATACATTAAGAATAGTTAGGAGTATAATTTATTTTCATACATTAATTAATTAAAATCTTATTTTATTTTATCGCATGAAATCTAATCAACACCGTAAATAGTAATAATTTAAATGTTGGTACAATCATCAAATATGATACATTGTGCTCTCTTTAAGACAAAGGGTTTGTGATAACAAACGTTCTTTATCTATAACCTATCAAATTAAAACCAAAGAATTTAAAAATTTTTATTAAAATTTCTATAATAATTAATAAAACTATTAAATTACCTTAAATCATGTCTGTATTCATGGCAGAATTAAATAATATTCCACCAAATTTATGTAAACGAATTGTTAATAAAACGATTTCAAAATGAGTTAAAACATAATACAAGAAGAAATGACTTAAGATATTACAAGAAAACTAGAAAATGTTACCACTGTGTACCCAAAAAAATGACGACCAACAGAGCTATAGGCTTATTTTTGTAAAATACGTTTATCACCATAGTTAGGTAAACAGAAATTTCAATATTCAATAATAAAATCTCGGTTTTTATTTTTATACTCGACATATAATATATATAATTTTTCAAAATATATTAATTTTAATCCAACTTTTTTATTGATAGCAAAAACAAACCGCAATAAAATTTTGATGTAGAAGCTCATAGAATCATCTAATTAGTATATTTCCGTTTGTATGTTTGTTTGCCTGTCCGTGATCGAGATATTTAATTGCGTTAATATGTAACATCGGTTCATTAGGTCCAATGGATCGATGACACAAATTTTGAAGCAAAAAACAATTTTATAATTTCCCCATTAAAATTTTTTATTTTAATCGTATATTTGAATGAAACCGTACTACTGTATTGTCCTCGTCTTGACACAATTTTATAATTTCAGCTAATTCTGGCATTTTTAAGTGGGTGGAATTTTAATTTAAACGATCCTGTTGCAATGATGGGGACAAGTCAAGCTGTTAAAAGCATATTATGACATTATATACTTACGGATACTCAATCTAAAAGTAGAATTTATAATTTTAAAATACTTTTTTAACCCCTTTCATTAAACGCAATAGAATATTTTCAGTTAAAATTATATAAACCATCCACCTTTTCAATTCACATGTTATATTGAATATTCATTACATCAGGAAGTATTTTAAAACCAATAAATATAATGTCAACAACTTTGGGTGACCTTATTTAAATTTAAGGATGCTCTTATTCTAACACTCAACACGGAAAATTGTTCCAAATTTTCACTAAATTGATTTTAATTTTAAAGCTTTAAATCAATCACCGAAGAAGAAAATATAGTCCAGTCATTTATACTCAGAGTAAAAATTTCAGCTCTGTAAATGTTTCGGACAATTCAGTTCAATATATTCAATTAAATTGTGGCTAAATATATATTTATGTGATTATTTGGTTTGCCTCATTTTGTCTAATTATAATGACGTCATCTCGTTTAGATTGACACTGACTGTCTATGATATAACTTCATATTTATTCTAGAAAATCTCATGGAAGGTAAGAAACATTTTTCTTTGTATATTGGCACACATTAAGTTAATGAAAATTTTTCAAAGAAATCTTAATTACCAAATTTTTTTTTTGAGTTTTAAATATTTTGTTTTTTGAAGTTTCTGAATAATTTTTAATTTAAGGACAAGGTCAAAGCATATAATGTAAGGATTAGGCAAAAAAAAATAAATAAATAAATATATATATATATATATATATATATTTATATATATATATATATATATATATATATATATATATATATATATATATATATATATATATATATATATATATATATATATATATATATATATATATATATATATATATATATATATATTGTTGTTATTGGCAATTCTGCTTGTTTTTAAAGAAACTAGGAAAAGGTATTTGAAATTCTACGGGTTTAGCTGATTGGCGCCAAATTGGCGCGGTGGAAAAGGCTTTAATTCTTGCCTATCTGGATCCATTAGGTAGACAAGAATTCATAAGTGTATGATTATTCCAGTCGTAGATGTAGAGCATATTTCTAATCCAGAATCAAATTTAAAAATGAAATAGGAAATTAAAGGGTTGTCCATATCTCGACTGTCCAAAAATGACAATGTGTATATCATAATTTTTAAATTAAGAAGTTCGCAACGTTCGATGATGATCGCCATACGTTTCTCCAAGTAGATAATGTGTAGTCTTGTTTTTCTTTTTTGAAACGATTTGTTTGTCAAAAATTATGTCTCTTGAAGTCTAGTTACTTTTGTTTTTTGTAATGGTTTGTTCTTTTAACTTGTTTTAGATTGACGGATGTTTTAAAAAATGCAAGATTAAATTTATAATGAAATGGATATTAAAAATTCAATTATAAATTAATTGATTTGTTTTGAAGAAACAAAAGTTGAATTTAGTTAAAATGAATGAGTAATTCCATAAAGTAATGTTGCTGTACAGTATCAGCCGACCACATTTCCTTTACGAAAATTAGTACGAACTGGTATTGTAAGGCGTTCTTTTTCTGGAATGAAAGGATTGAATTTTATGGTAAATTAACCAAAAGGAACTTCAATAATGAATACAAAAGAGATAAAACGGGTTGTTTAAACTAACAAACGCAAATTTCAGCTTGTAGAACAAGGAATAACTCGTACTATTGTATCGACAAAAGTATTTTACGTATTTGTTAATAGAATAATGCACATATTTTAATTTGAATGGAAAAATACGAAAAGGCTTAATTTTTAGCGTGATATGGTTTAGCTGAATATTTAGCAAAAAGTAACTAAAAATAAAACACGTTAAAAAGGACCGAAAATTTCTATTTGAAATGTTTTCCGCTATGTATTTGTCGCAACATATCATTATTTTGAGATATTTTCTTTTCAATGAATATAATATACAGACCAAAATTGTTGCCACTAAGACAATGTTTAGATAATGAATTTTAGATTGATATTCAGGGCTTACTTATTTTTCTAATCGAACGTACTTATTTTAATTCTTTACAAGGTTGATAGGAAATACCTCAAATATTTTAATCCACTATAGATGATTTCACCGTATTTCAAACAAAAACCAACATGCACGAATTTAATGTTGTCATGAAATTTTTTTCGGGCTCATCACTATCAGTGCTTTAATACCACTCAGATCTCAGATCAATTAAAAAATACACTATGAAATTTAAAACTAAACTTACTGGGCTAACACTTTAACGCACTATACACTTAAAAAACACGAACAACAATAATATATTCGTAAAGTAAATTTGCATATATTTCTAGGTAGGATTCATTTCAAATACGTAAATGTTCGTAACAAAATAGGTATAATATAATTAATATTATCTATCGTTATTGCATAACACTATTCACAGATATTTATTTACAATGGAAAAGAGATTAAAGACCTTTGTCTTTAAAGTGTATAACAAAATGTTATCTCTCAGTACATTATTGTAACTTGTAAGTAGTGTTCTTTAAAGATTGTATATAGTATTCGGTTACCAATCTAAGAATAAGACAACAAGTGAACGTATCTGAGTTGTACGTCAAAAAAAAAAAACATTCCAATATCTTTGAAATTGTTTTAAAATGGTAACAAGGTACAAAGTATTTCAAAATTTTAATTACAATGAAATTACTTACAACAGGTTAATAAAGTTCTCAATAGGATAGTTTCAATCTCAATTTTTTTTTTCACTTCAATTGAATCGTCTTTACTTCACTAGCATAGATTTGATGTTATTAAAAAAAAAAAATCAATTTTAATATAAAGTTTATTTTATTCATTTTTTTTTAAATAAGCATAATACGTTTAAAACTCTTGATTAAACAAAGAATCGATATAAAATGTATTACATACGATAAAATGTATTATCGTCATAGGTAACATAGGTTGTCAATCATTGTTTTTCAAGAAATAGACGAGAAAAATCTTCTTCGACAGCTTCTTTGATTCCTTATCAATTTAACCACCGAGGGTGGTTAACTAATCTTATTATTGTCGTTACATATAATTTGAAACAAATAGCTCAAACTCTTAATATCAAAGGCCATTTTATCAGTTATAGTTCGGTTACTGAAAGTTATAAAAATTTTTGATAAATGAGTCATTCAATGAAAAATAGCTTGTATACACTTTTTGGAAAAACTCGCTCGAAATTCATTAAGTGAATTTTTTTTTTTTTTTTTTGTTGAATTATTTGTTTATGTTTTGAAGTGAAGAAAAGTTTTTTTGTTAATTAATATTTATATGAAATGTGTAAAAAAATTATTTTATGTTCAAGTAAACGAAACATGTGTTGCCTGTTCCAAGTTATCCAACCTTATTTTTATCACGCAAATCAAATAAAAATGATAAGAAAGTTCCATTAAGTATGTTTTTTTGTAGAAAATTGCTCACTCTTCAAGTGTCCTTTTTGAGATATTCGATAAAAAGGTGATGTTAGTTTTATAACCTTATTTTCTTTTTTATTTGTCTTTTTCAGTTCTAAACTTTTTCCTCTTTGGATTTTTTTGCCGTTCTTTAGCTATGTACTTTGGGAAATTAAAGTAATTCCTATATATTCTTATATTATTGTATTATAGATTTATAATAGCTATTGTCTCAGATTTGTATCAAACAGTTACTGAGCTTTCACATACACATCGGTTAGGTGTTATCTATTGGGCTACTTTGAAAAGCCAACATTGTTGTGTCTATCCTTACCAGACCAAATGTGGCTATCTTTACTTAATCAACCGACAGAGCCCCATCGATATAAAATTAATGAGTAGGAATTGATGACAATTTTGAAGTTAGAAAACACAAATCTACAATACCAATCAGGGAAAAACATAAAAGTACGAATTTCTATTCAAATTTTATCAACGTGAAACTAGGTAGGGAACAACATATAAAGTTTCTATTTCAGATATGTGGTACCACTTCAAATATTTATATATATAAATCAATGCCACTTTTCGTTGTAATTTTATAACTCAAAAACAGGCCACGTATCCAAAAATTAGGCTTTGTTCGGACTATTTAGTAGATGGTTCTCCTACACATAGATAAAATTATTTATTTTTATGTTAAATTATGAATTATTTTTGCATACAATATTCGTTCAATTGGAAAATTTCTAAATTTTTGAAGCTTTCACCCTATTTATACTGGAACCATTGAAGAAAAACCTTTGATATCAGTTGGAATCTTTAAAAAACTTCTTTTTTTGTCAAAATTAATTAAAAATTTTTGTTTTAGATAAAACAATTTTTTGAAATGGTGAATACATTCTTGTATAAATTAAATTTAAATTATTTATTTCTTTAAGAATATTAAATATCGAAGATTTATTTTTATGTCTTAATATGGATTTATTTTGATCTAGATAAGTCTATATATGGATGTTATGTGAATGCTATAAAAACAATTCTTCAGTGTGAACCGGTTTTAGTACATTTTATATTACGACGTGAGTGTATTTTGATGAAATATATTATCTCTATGATAAATGTATTTCCTGATATCATACGTGAATAACGTCTTACAAGTTTGCGATGAAGCAGTTTTACGATTGGCTTCAAAGTGTCAGTAACATTGATGGAATAAACGATTTTATCTTATAAACTATATAGACTGCGTATGATTTAAAATTTTGACAATACAAAGAATTTTCTAAGGAATTCTCTTATACTAGGCCGAATATTATACTTTAAGTAAGAATTACTTACTAAAACAGGTGCTGACAAAACAACCTAGAAAGTAATCAATTATGTTGTTAAAAAAAAAAAAAAAAAATTACAGAAAACAGGAGTTTTTGAAGCGGTGATTAAACATTTCTATTTTAAAAGACTCGACAGCAAAAAGGAAAGTAGAAAGAAATAAGTGATGAATTAGCTTAATTTCAAGCAATATCTGTATTTGAAACAGTTTTTAATAAGTTAAATGAATTTAAACGTAGCCACACATCAACAGAATACGAATATGATACTAGACGTCCTATAGAAATGAATATACCAGAAAAGATTCATAAAATGGACGATATGGTGTAAAGTGACGAAACAATAAAATTTTTCAAAATAGTTGAGGATACAGGGGTTTCTAAGAGAACATAGGGGATAGGAGCCGCGTTCTTATTTTGAGGAACTACTACTACTGAACGGTTTTATGTTGGGGAGACGTCTGTCAAAGTGAATATATAAAAGGCAATCTTTTTATGAATCAATTTTGGTCATTACAATGATAATTATTGTTTGCACATGAAAATAACTTACACATTTTTTTCAATATTTAGAAATTAATTCATAAGATACTATTCTTTGTAAGATACAGTAACAAAAATAACCCAAAAAAATAATTATACGAAAGATAACCAATAAAAAATTTTGGGGTAAAAATTACAACAAAAATAATCGCCCAAAAGTCACTATTATATTTACTATTCAAAATAGACAAAATCAACTGATTTTGATTATTTTCTAATTGTATACACATGATTTCATATCTAAAATCGAAATCATAATTTGCATGAAATGATTATGTTTTGAAGGGATCGCAACTGGAAAAAATAATTATTACATTTGAAATCAGCATATCTAAATTGTTTACACCGATGGAACTCCCGAACAAATTATTAGACAAATTAATTTATAGTTTTAATGAAAAGTGCAGTTCTATTAGATTCGCTTTCAAGAAAAATTTTTGCCAAAAAGATTTTTGATGAGAAAAAAACTAATCCTTTGAATTTCTTCGCTTAGAAAAAACTTGGAATAATTATAATTCGCGAAGTTTAAGCCTTATGAAAATTTCATATTTAAATATACCCATCGTTCACTTTTTAACAATTACGATCAGAGGAGTTTTGATAATATGTATTGAATAATACATGATAATATGGAGTAATTCAAAATGGTTTGTCCTTGAATTGACCTCTTGATATTATCGCTGTTTCTAAATCCGAAATAAAAAATAGGGCTTCTAATATTAAAAATTGTCCTGACCACAAAATGACCTTAACAATTGACGTCAAGGTCCAATTTCAAATCGCCATTTATCAAAATATTTAGATGCATAGATTAAAAGGGTCCACCGCATTTATTTTATACATACACATGTATGTTTGAAAACTTCTAGACGTATTAGCTACATTATATTTAATAATAGCGAACGAAATATAGAGAACGAACATAAAAAAATACTTTTTATGGTCTATTTTTATTTAAAAATTAATTTTTTTGCTTATTCTTGCTTGACCCGGCCTACCACTCACTTCTTTCAAATGCATAAAAGCTGAAGACTTCCAGGGGTGACACCTACCAGAATAGAATACACATGCCCGGTATATGTTTACATGTTTGTAGTAAGGACTTTGTTTCATTGCAAATAATATTCTGATAACTCGTTAATAATGAAAAATCGCAACGAAAAAATTAAAGTCAGCTAATTTATTTTTCAGACACATAACTATTTAAGTAGAAATATTCATACATCACATGGAAGTTCTTAGAATGAACTCCTTATGACCAAGATTGACATCCCTCATTATCATATATTTTATGCCTTTAATTTGGTATTATGATTAAAAGTTTTGTCTCGTCATAAACGTAAAATAATCGATGTATTTACCAGCGACCAATTTTATAATATCTTGTATGTAACATATTTATTTTTATGAATTTTTAATAATTCACACACAAGTAAAACACCTGTACTCCACCAACTAAAATACTTTTATATCTTTTTACAAGTTTTAGTTGTTGTTTTAAGTTGTTATTATTGCAATTACTTTCTAAATTCGTGCTTTACAATCTGTTTATATTCATAAAGTATCATGATAAATATTAATTTGTTGTGTAATCATAATATATTTTATTTAGATATTTTATAAAACATCTTATACATTATTCTGAAAACAGCAATTGATTTAAATAGTTCATTATTATTATGCAAAGAGGTATATCGGCATAAAATCTCATCTAAAACCATGTATCAAAATGCATTTTCAAAATTAGACAGAGCAATTTTCAACGATGTTTTAGATTTAGATTGTTTTTTTAAGATTACCATAAAATTCTATTTCTTTTCGAATTCTCTAAAAGTGCTCAGGATCGTTTTGGAAATTTTTTAAAACTTTCTTAGTATTGCTCATGATTAATTGATATCTCTTTGCAAAGAAGAGTAAATTGGATATCAATCATATGCCGTAAGAATAAAAAAAAAATAATGATTTTGTAATAGATGATACTATGAATAAAACAATCTCTTTGGAATTGTAAAGATTCTACGTAAACTATTTTAGTCTGTAGGATATTATTTTTATGTGAATAAGAAAATCATTGAAAATCGATTGAGCCAATGACAATGCTATGGAATATTCATAATTGATATATGAAATTTTCATATTAAATGTAGAAATAAAATGATTAACGAAATGGCCTAACAATAAGCATATGACTCGAGACTTCGCATGGAACAATTTATCGAGATCACAACTAAATGATGAATTTGTAAATCAATGACAACGAATATAATTGGAGAGATCGGTTTACTTTTGTAGTAAAATCTTCAAACTACCATGATTCTAATTATTGCAGTTTTAAAGAATGCATTACAATTATTATTTAAGTTTAAAATATTGTTATGACCCAGGTTCAATACTATGTTTAGAAACTTTAGAAGCTTGAGAATAAGAGTTATGGCCCTCATTTGCTTTTACGCACATATGCAACTTAACACATATCACACCAAATTTTAACTCTCTACAACATGACGATATTTTTTTTATCGGTTAGTAAAATTGTTAATTTTTGAAATGCTCCCGTTTCGTGTTTAAATTTGCAAATTTTGTTGTAATTAGAATGTCATTTAAAACACAACAAAAAATTTTGTATAAATAAATACACGGCATACTACCGGAACTTGGTTACAAAATTCCTCGGTTCATTTACCTAATCAAAAAATTGTTGAAATGGTATGATGGTATGTGACGGTCATAATTACCTTGTTTAACTTCTCCTTTTACTGACAAAAATAGGCTTCAACATTTTTCTGTCATAGGCTGCACATTATATCAAGATATTATTACTAAAATGATATAATTGGTCTATATCTACTATTATTTCAATTATAAGGTGTGAGATAGACCAGGGTCGATAATTTTTGAAACCAAAAAAAATAAAGTAGGTTACCCATTGGAAACGGAAAAAAATATAACTTAAATAGATTACAGAGGATCTGTGGTCGGGAAGGGAAAGGGGGTAAGGGAAGGGTAAAACACGGTTTATCTCGATTTCCGGCAAAATAACGTCCTATGGAAAAAAAAGTCAAAGTTGTAGGTAATAAAAAGATCTATTATACAATATTTATATTTACACTTTTTTTGCATAACCTCCAAATTTATGTGAAAAATTGAAATATCCTTTTTATTTTTATCTTTTACAAAATAAATTTTTTTTTCACGACATGTGTTGAAAATTTATTTTTTAATGTTCCAAATACACTGTAATTTTTTTTATTTAAAATATTTATTTTTTCACCTAAATTTGAATAGATATCGAAAAATTTTGATGTTATGTGAAAAAGAGTCAATACAAACGTTTTAGATCTTTTTATTACCTACAATTTTACCTTTTAACTTTTTCCGTAGAACTTGTAGCTTTGCCAGAAATCATGATAAACCGTGTTTTACCCTTAACTAACCCACATCTACTTTTTGACCTCAGATCGCCCGTTGATAACGAGTACTTTTCCTTTCATTTTTAGTATATTCTCTTTCGTTTCCAATAGGTTTAATATTACTATAAGTTTTTAACTCTTTTCATTTTAAGGGCCTCTACTCTGGTCTATGAACACTTTGTACTATTTAAGTATGTTAAACAATAGTTGAATGTTTCATTTAAAACAGTATTACGCATAGATAAATTACATCATTAATTATTATTAAAATCCATAAAGAACAGGGTCAAGGGTCAGTATAATATATTAAATGCCAATCAATTAATAATTCAATTAAATAAGATAAAATTAAACTTTTCTTAAAAAATAGAATTACTTTATACAAATTAATTTCATGGATTGTTATAAATTAAATACTTCTATAAATATTGTACTTGCAACCAATTACTTTTATAGGTATGTCGATATAATAACTTCAACTAATTATCGATAGTTTCAAATAAAATCGAATTTAATGCGGATTCTATTTATATTTTATTTTTTTCGAAAAATTGTTATTTTTTACATTTTAAATTGTATGTACGACAAAAAATTTGTCCTTTGTAATTGCCCGATCTTTCTAGAATAAGATTATTTCAAAGTACCCTTTTTCCCAGAAAAAATAAAAAAATAGTCATCAAAATCGGTATATTCCGGTATAAGTTATGCGTTAAAATATATACACAACAAACTAAGCATTATAAATCTTCGAAACTACTGAACCGATTTCGATGAAAATGCACCATTTTTGTTTCAGGTGAACATGCTTAATCCAATAACAAGATCTGTTGTGAGACAATCTGTAGTATCTGAGAAATATAAAGAACAACATATACAAATTTATACAAATTTTGCACCATTCAAACAATAGGTACAGATACTTAATAATATACAAGATATAAAACTGTATAAATCTTTGCTTAGATATTTTCAAAGTCAGCTTAAAAGAACTGCGTTCGCGAATATCGTTGATAAATATCATATTTTGTGACATATTGTTTCCATCACAGTTTTTAGAGCATAAATCTATTAGTGGAGCGCCGTAAGGTTTATACCTCGGAATCCAGGGCCAGTAAATAAATCTTTTTATAAACTATGGCAATGTGTTTTTAATAGCATATAGAAAAATGTTAAAAAAAATATTTTGTCCGATCTTAATTTTTTAATAATTATTATAAATAATTATTATTTTTTTGGAGTTTTCCTTAAGTTATATTAGTGTAAAATTAGATTTTAAAAAGAAGAACTATTACAAACTTCATGTTGGGTCTCAAGGGACTGCAGGTATAACGATGAAGGGTGGGGAGGGGAATAGAGGGGGCAACAGCAGCTGTTGGGTGTTGTTAACGCGGGCCCTAGCAGAATAGTACACGTGACAACTTACTAGGCTTCATATGTAGTTGTTGTTTGCTTCGAAAAAAAAAAAAAAGAAAATAATTAAAAAATAAATATATTATTGTGGAGTGAGTGTGATAAAAGTTAATTACTGAGTTTTACAAACTTTGAAAATAGTGGCATAAATAGTAAGTATTTGTTTATTATTTATATTACATGCTTTTGAAAACAACTGTGAATATCCAATAGTATATTTTATAATAGATCGATCTTAAAAAAATTGTAGGTGTGTTAGATCTAGTAGCTCAGGACGCTAAGTATCACGCGGATTGTTATATGCGTTTGAAAACTACCGTAAAACAGACCCAGAGAGATAAAAAAATTCATCCAGTCACAATACAAGTAGATGCAGCAATGGGGCAGATTTTCAAATATATTGAAGAAAATGATGACTGCCAGTTTTCACTGGCAGAATTAAAAAGTATTGTGACAATTGATCATATTCCTGATGATAAAACGATAAAAAAGAGGTTAATGAACCATTATGAGGATAATATTGTATTCTCCAGTAAATTTGGATCTAATACAATCATATGTTTTAAAAAACAACAATATGAAATATTGTCCGATAACTGGTACAGTCAGAGGTCAAAAGATGATGAAGAAGAAGAATATCGTATTTTGAAGGCTGCTGGTGAAATTTTACGACGACACATTCGGACGCAGGTTTATGATAATAAAATGTATCCGGCTAGTGATAAAATGTTTAACCATGTTCATGAGACAATACCAAAATCTCTGTCATTTTTGTTATCAGAAATAATTTTAAATGACAAAAGAGGTAAACCAGAGTTTATAAATCATTATCAAACGAAATGCGCCTCAATAGCTCATGCGATAATATCTGCAGTAAGGCCTCGTTCATTTATATCACCACTGCATGTGGCTTTAGCTGTTACTCTTCATAGAAAATTTGGCTCCAAAAAAATAATAGAAATATGTAACGCTTTAGGCTTTTGCGGATCATACAAAGAAGCAATAATTTATGAAGCTTCTGCAACATTCACAAGTCCTGTGAAAATAAAAGCAGGTACTTTTGTACAATTTGTGCACGATAACGCAGATTTTAACGTCAACACACTAGACGGCAAAGATACTTTTCATAATTTGGGTTCGATTGAAATTGTAACTCCGAGCGATCAAATAGAAACCAGGGAACCAATTAAACGTTTAGATAAGATTCCAACAGAGACAACTATTTCTGATCAAGCTCATGTACCTCTTCAAATATATCCGGCTGCTGCTGGTGAAGGATTGAAAAAACTTCAAATAAAAATTTCGGAGCAAGAGCCCAATTTAACCCCCACAGTTTTTTCAAAATTGAACATTCTCTGGATGTATCTAAAATTCAAAACCAATAATGACTTCCCCGGATGGAACGGATTCATGAATTTGAACAATAATGTATATAGTTAAGGTTAAATTTTCTTTTGTAAATAATTTTTTTACGAAAATCTAATAAATTAACATTGAATTTACTCTGCAAACATAATTTATTACATATAAAATTAATATCTTTACTGTAAACATTTTTTCCCCCTTGCGCCTTTCATTTTTCAGTAAATTGTTTATAAAAATTGTTGTAATCGAGATCGGCCAATTTTTTTTTTTTAACTTTTTTATTTGCGGTTTTAATAATGCAGTCAAACACTTGTTATACAGATTCATTGACTGGCCCTGGGTTCCGAGATTTTACCATTTTTATGTCTTACGGCGCTCCACTATATAGAAAGTTAATATTTCATACCAACAACAGTTCATCAGATAAAGCGCCAGACTATAAGCGATGAATGGTATATGAAGTAATGAGCTATAAAATATGTAATTAGTACGGAATAAGTTTTAAAACTATTGTTTATTTTAAAACTGTCAGGTTATAAAATCAACAATCAAGTTTGACAGATACTATTTATTATATAACCTTTTAAAGAAGATAGTGTCAAAAAATTATGCAGAATATTTCATTATTAATATAAAATAATCATTTTAAAAAAAATCACTAATATAAATTTTTTTATTACGTGTAAAAAATGTTTATAAATAAAATATTGCTTATCATAAACGGATTATTCTTATACTATAATTTTTTTTCTTGGATGCATTCTTAAGAACGTTGTAATTAAGTTTATTTTACTGGCATTACAGAAAATTTACCAAAATACAGTAAGCCAAGTTCAAGCGATACAAGTAAACGATCCTTCAAATCAATCAAAAAGACATCAACATCATTGACACCATCTACTTCATCACTGATACATCTCACTGCTGACTTACAGGAAAAACTGGAAGACGTTGGAATTTTACAAGCACAACAATATTTTATATATTTCATTTCAATATTCGTTTGTAATAGAATTATCTTTAACTATTATTTAGGTGTGTAATTTTTCATATAATAAATCAAAATTACTATTTTTTTAATAATAACTAGGTTATCAACGACCACTGAATATTTTACAATTTATTAAACATTATGGAATTAAGGAAATAACGAGAATACTATTATTTATGCTTTTAAACTACTAAATTACTATTGTTTATTATCGCAACTATACTATTTAAAAATATTTATATAATTAATTAATGACACTAAACACTTAAAGTGTGAACTGATGCCTAAATGCTTTGGGTGCCTTATTATCAAAAAGACTTCATGTGTGTTAAAATTAAACGTTTAAAATGTTTACTACATTTTATACACTAAAATAGTGTTAAGTTGGTGACAAGTATTTAAACGCTTAAAGTGTATTAAAATAAAACACTTGGATTTCCAGTGAAAACATAGCAAATTAATAACTTATTTTTAATTATTATAAATATATTATAAAATTTTCTGATAATTTTTTGAAGAAATTAAAAAAAATCTCGTACTCTTAATGATTAACATTATGAATGTATGTACATTATACATATAAAAATAATTATAATTGAATAATAACTAGTTTTAGTTTTAAAGTATGTCATATGTATATAAATATAAATATAAATATATATAATTATTAATATGGTGTATTACATGTAATAAAGTGTAATTTTATATTAACTAGCTGTTACAATAATATGATAATTGAAAAACTTAATGAAAATAATTAATACCTCGTATATCGTATATTATATCTGGAACTAGAGCCATTGCAAAATTTGTACTTCTGGTTTAATTTCTGGCTATTTTCTCTGCGTAGTCTCATAACAATACATCGTTACAATGCATGGCTTGTTCAAATGCCAAGCCGTATACTATGAACTCCTGCTTTTTTTACAATGGACCGAAAACTTCCTCGCGATGAACGAATATGCAAATTAATGTTTACTTCTCAATTGAGCTGACATTTGGATATTTTATATTTATATATATATATATATATATATATATATATATATATATATATATATATATATATATATATATATATATATATATATATATATGTGTGTTTGTGTGTGTGTATTTGCGATTTCTTAGGTCCATGGGCCATTGAATACCCGTGTGCTTAGTTACGAGAGTTTATCGTGGTACAACAACTGTCTGCTGAGATTTTTTGATGATTAACACATCATCCAGAGGTAAACATGCTACGCGAGCTACGCGATCTTGGGCGGCATATAGATATCAAAGAAAAATGTTATCAGTGAAGGATCAATCAAGTATACCTTCTTCCTATATTCATATAAAAATAATCAATTCTTCAATTTTGAAAAAAAAATGATTCATAATTATGCTTTCGCGTTTAAAAATTGATTATTCAACAATGAGCTGAATTAACCTACATATTTCAAAAAGCTGTATCTTCTAAGAATTTGCACATGGTAATTATTGTTCTGCTGCTAACTTACCAAATAATTTAAGTATTTTAACCCTTTTTAAAGAATATAATTCAAATAGAAATCGAAATAATATATTTTATCGAATTTAAAAAAATTTCATATATTTTTTTAGAATCAATCTATCATAACATATTTTAACCAAACACAGAAGATTTGATACGTTTACATATATGTTCAAACGCCCTTTGCTGGATTTTTGAAAATGAATCATTATCAAACCTTAAATCAAACCTTATTATGTATGTTTATTTTTGGTTATTATTTCAATTAAGTACCTGTGAACAAAAAATGCAATAAAAATGAATAAATATAATCATATCGTTATGTTTGTTCTAACTACATATTCTACAGAACAGTTACCACATACTAATTACAATAACAACCTCAGGTCACAATTATATGTTTATCATATACAAACAAGTATGCAGAAAAATTGCTAATAACGGACACAAGAACTTCCACACGATGTACGAACTTTTTGAAAATATCTACAAGAAATAAAACATGTCAATGATATTTTAAATATTATTTAAGTGTCTCTTCAAAGAAAAATGGAAACTTTGGTTTATTAATAACCTTTAATATAGCGATTATGTCCTGACGACTACAACGAACGAGTTAAAATTTAGATATGAAATGAAAAAAAGTATTTTCTACACTATGCACTTTCTGTAACAGTAAGCTTGCGAAGCTAATTTCATTTTTTTTTCGCTTTTTTGTTAAAATTTTTTCCGCTAAATATCCAGAATAAACAATTTCAACGAAATTCAAATCACTGATGTAAAAATACATCGTGCATTAATTACTTACAAAATTCGTATGAATTTCATTATTGTAAAAATACTCATTATCGAATATATTTACGTAAATATTTACAATGTAAAGCAATAAATTTTCTACATTTATTTATATAGATAAAAGAAGAAACTAACTGAATTAATGATAGATAAGTTAACGCAAGGCCTATTCTATAAGGATTAGAAACTTAAAATTTGCAAATAGGTTCCTTTTATAACATAAGGAAGCATAAATAAAATATTTTTGAAAATTCACCCCCTAAGGGGGTAACACGCGGGTGCAAAGTTAGTATGACACTTTGCCGTATTTGAAGATATTCGAATGAAATTCAGTACGAAGGGTGTTCATTGAAAGCCATGAAATTCATGTTAAATATTTTATGGAAAATCATCCCTTAAGGAGGTAAAAGGAGGCTGCAAAGTTAGTTTGAAATTCTTAGATTTTCAAAGTTATTTCATTAAAATATTGTTTCTAATGATTATTGTCGATATCTCTTTTTGTGAATTCTACCCCTAAGAAGGTAAAAGAAGAATGGATATTTACTAGGTATAAAAGTTTTACGTATTAACCTACATTATTTTAATAAAATAGTATTTAGGTAAGTTCGTAATAATTATTATTAGCGATATCCAACTAAGAGTTAACAGTTTATGATTCGAAACTGTCGAAACTCTTCTATCTTTCGTGGTGCATGAGGTAGGAGGCACGTAGTCGACAAGTGGGCATACCGTAAACGAAGATGCAGGTAAAAGTTAGTTTAAATTCAAATTTTTGTGATAGTAAAGTTATTTTAACCGTGTCACGTTTAATAATTCCGATTTTGGATTTCTGATTAGTGACGTTCTAGAATAATTGATTTTGATATAGTTAAAGCTATATATTAACCTATATCTCGAATTTCCAGGATATAAGATTTCATCAAAACGAACGGTTCACAACATATCCGCATTTAAGTGAAAAAAATATGTAAGTTTCGAACGCTATAAATTCCTCACGAATACCCCTGGAACAGTAATGGATACATAAGATGTTTCTAAAATAGGAACGAACATCATTTACGTATCCAAATGTTTACGACAAATCATTAATTTTCGTTTATTAATTGTGGAGTCAGGCTCATTTATCTGAATGAGTTTCAAAGACCGACAGACCGACGGACACAAAACAAAAATAACCCACATTTTTTGTGGAAGTTCCAAGTCATCGATATACCTATATATAAAATTGTTTAGTCGCAGCAAATGTGCAAACATGTGCACAAAAAAACCTATAAATTTAAGATCGTTTTATACGTACACAAAATCAATGCAAAGTTATGCAATAAAAAAAACTATATTTTCATGTAAAATTAAATGCAGTTTAAAGTAACACTTTTAAAAATAATAATTACAAACTAGTTTTAAAACTAATTAATTTGTTATTTAAAACATATATTCGTACTACAACTATCAGTCAACGTGTACGAGTATATTCTATGATGCAGTTTAAAAATGGCTGATGGCAATATTAAAACTGTTTATTGAATCTGTCTATAATTACAAGGTATTCAAAAAAACGGTTAATAAAAATTCTGCAAAAATATAGAATAGTATCTATATATAATATTATATATTGGTCTAGTCGAGAAATACAATATCTGCAAAAAATCGATAGAAAAGTCAGAAAATAATGGTAACGGCTTACTCGAAGCGGAATAAAATTTATGTAAGTTTTTTATTCATTGTAATAATCAAAAAAAATTGAAAGAGGAAAAAATACGCCCTCAAACTTTTATTTATTTATACATCCTAATTCCGCAGGGATTTTTTTAAATAAGGATTAGGCGCGTTATAAGGTGATTCCTCAGATCTATCTAATTTATAGAGTCAGGATAAACAGAAAGTCATTGTACCAACTCATTATGAATGTCTATTTTGGCAGAGTTCACTTTTAAAATATGAAAGTTAGTTTCAATTTTACATTCTTTAAAAAGTTATTATTCAAGTATTTTCAGATTTCAACAAATATATACGATTTGAGAAACTTATTTATCTTTTTTAATCTCTCTGTATACAATTAAATTTTTATTTAGATTAATTACTTGGTCTTGGTTTTTTAAAGCAGATTTTTTGTTTCAGTTGACTGAACGGAAAATGTTTTTCCATATTTTGATGTACAACGTATGTATTGTACAAATAATTTTATCACAGACTATTAATATGAAATGTAGATAGCTGAAGGAGTATTGGTATATGAAAGCGTAAAGAAGAAGCCAATAATGTTTCCTCAAACGGTTCAATTTAATTTTTTCTTATGATTAATCAATATTTCATATCGATTATTGAAAGTGTTTCACATTTAATTCATAATATATTGTTAAAAATTATCGAAACACATTAAATTCTAAAAATTATATAATTAAAATCAAAAAATTATTTAAAGCTATTGAAAATAATAAAGGAAAGGTTTTTTAACATTCAATGTAATGTAGCATTTTAGAAAATTTAATTTACAAAAGTTAAGTTTAAGATTTTTTGTTGATATTATGTTGGCGAATTCATTATTTCATTTATTTTATCAAAGATTGCATATGCCCATTCTTTACCCAAAATTCAACAACTATGACTATCTCCTAGTCCCCCCCCCCGTTAAATACCGATATACAACAACTATAGCCAATTGGTTGTCTGGGAATAGTCAGGGAAAGATTTTTGAATACAGAAACATTGGACTTTTGAGCTTCTTTTATCCAATTTTATAACTAGAAAACGTGCTTAATTTACTTACGCCCATACTAAACAATTAATAATAATTATTATTATTGTTATTAAAACAAACGACAAAGTCAACGATAATACTTAATTAGTTATTAAGTAAGCAATTAAATTGATTTAAATAATTATTTCTTGAATTATACTTTGAAGTTTGTAGCCTTCACCTGATTAAATAAATAAAAAATGTTGGTATATAATACAACGTACTTATGTTTTATTAAAGTTTATTACGGTTTTTTAGCAACAATAAATTTATAATATTTATTGTTGTGTAACATATATTTCAACCTTGACTTTTAATTGCAAATTTATAATTGTAACGTATCCTATCGGACATGCGTAAATTTTATTTTTAATATTTTCGGATATCGTGTTTAGTATTTCAACAATTTTATGAATTAATCGCCCTTTTCAAGAAAGGAAAGGCTAATTTATTAGATATTTCATTCACCCAAAAGTTTTTAAAATGATTATCTAGTACGTTTGTTTTTTATTCGAAAAACGTTTAACTTATTAAAATTTAAGATACACACGAATCAAACAAAATAATTTATTTAAAATATTTATACAAAAAGTAAATGGGCGGTAACCATATTACAATGAATTATGAAAATCATCTTTATACAAAACTTGACAAATTAAAAAAAATTATTTAATTTTTTAAACAAAGCTTTTGTTATTTGAATTTTATAATAATAATTGAAAGAAAATAAACTTTATTTACTTAGCATATTTCCACTTTTCCATCATTTGTTTGGACGCATTATGTTTTGTTACCAATGATTTTGATTGAATAGTTTGCGTTATTTCCAATTGGATATATGCACGGTGTTTAACATGGAAATTACGAACAAATACGCTTTAAATCATAGGGATACTGCTGAATCAAAATATGTTGGATCTCTTACGCAATATACACCACCGACTAGACTTGAGATGAAATTGACAATACAAAAAAACTTACATCTGAAATATTAAACGATGTAAATCCATGAGATAAAAAAAATTGTTCGCGACTTCAGAAACGAGATATATATAAATGTTCTCCCCGTTTAGGGGAGATTACCTTATGGATAGAGTTTCGGAATTTTTTTCTTATCGTATGCCCAGTATTTGGAGTAGGCCATCCGATATTTGATGTGTGCACCCGGTATATCATGTGTTCACCCGATTTTTTGTATGTAGGCACCTGTTATATGATGTGGAACATCTGGCATTTGGTGTGGAGAACCCAAGATACGAAAATTTTAAATATTCTGCCGGTAATTAGCACATGGTATTCAATGTGGGAAAAAAACGTCTTTTATGTGGGACATTTGGTGAGTGATATTCAATATTTTTTGAGGTTTCATTTATATCTATCACCCAGGATTTGCTGTTCCTACACGCGGTACTTGCTGTGGTACTCATATACTTGATGAAAAGTATATAGATCTCCAGAATTACGAAATTTCCGGGGATACTTGTACGAGACGATATGCACATTTTAAAGAGTTCACCGCGCAACGGAAAAGAGATTCATATATTTTACTTCAAGTGAGATGAGAATATAAATCTTGCATGTTGCTATCTACTTATCATGCATAGACCATATTTTATTACCATTTATTAAATCATTAAAGTTTTTCTACATAAACTGAACCAAAAAAATCCTATCTAAACAGACAGAAATGTTCTTCTTACATCGGTTACAATCGCCCCTTAAAAACTAGTTAAAAAATTTTGATTTTTACCTTTGTAATTTATTTTCGGGAAGAGCTCTTCGACAAACCCTCCGTTTTTATGTCAATATGGTGTAAGAAAAATTCCATTGTATTTGGGCAATTATTTTCTTAATGGGTTATTTATGTACGAAAATTGAAAGATAATACAGTAAGGAATGTTCTTCTTACATAGGCTACAATCTCTCCTAAAACATGCGAAACATTTTAAATCTTTTTTTATTTTTATACATAACGTTAATTTTAATATATATTTTGACCATTTGCAAGAAATAGGGCACCTAAGTTTTTAAACGGTACCATTATCATTCCAACGGAAAACCTAATAATACTTGTGAGAAATAATATATAACATCCTGATTGTGAGTTAACCATAACATCAATTTTGTACAATTTTCAAAATTAATTTTGTTTATTTTGTAATATATAGACAAAATTATAGAAACTTATATAAACCTTTAAATCAATCGTAACATATGGTAAAAAAAAAAAATTTGCTAAATTTAATATTATTTTCAAAGTTTTATTTTTCTACCCTACCTCAATACCATCAAAAATAAATTATTATCTTTATCAATAAAAACAAATTCGACGTTCTATTTTCTAATATGCAAACGATAAAGATAGATGATGTACACTTGAATTTGAAAAAAATCAAACAATTGAAAATAAATTCAATATTCGATTAACAATTGAATAATCGATTAAATTTTCTTATCGAGCAACTACTTAGTTTATATGAAGTTGCATTTTCTGATTGTTATCACAAAAATACCTCGCCAATTAACAAAAAATTGTGATTTAAAATGTTTTCATAATAAACAAAAGAAGAACTTTTTGAAAGGAAGAAAAATACTTTTTTTAATCAAGTTTTTATTTAAATACTCTTAAAATGAATTTAAAATTGAAATGAAATCAAACCTACCACAATGTATTAAATAACATAATTTATAAATACTTAGCAAGATACACTACGGAAATATATTATATTTCAGGAAAAAACAATGAAACCCAGTGTTTCCATTGTATTTGGATAATTGTGTTATAAGCGCGCAAATATATGTTTTATAGGTGCCAGTTTTTGATGGGAAATCAGTATCCATGAAAACTGATGAAAATAATTTAGTTGTCGCGATTTCAAATTAATTTAAAAATTTAGAATTTTTATATTTTATAAAAATTAATATAAATGTAATAAACAGTCATTATTTTATGGAACAATTTTGTAACACTTTATCTTTTCATAATGCCCTATCTGATTCCTGTCATAATCTGTTCTTTTATACATATAACTTAAAAAAAAAAAAAAAAAAATTTCGATGTTTCTTTTCGATCTGCCAGGCGTCCCGTGACGACTCACACATTTTTTTGGTTCGTATTAGAAAATCTTTGTCAATTATTGCAAAAAAATGTTAACGAATAAGGTAAGAAAATTCGATGATTTTACAAATTTTATGTATGTATATCATTCGAAAAATACATCGTCGTTTCAAAATTTTGGGTGCATCAAAATACTTCCCAATCCTACTTTATATAGAATATATTTTATGTTTTCTTATATTTCTAGAATAATAATATTATACAAATCGAAACTATCTGCCTATCTATTTTTCTAGATACGATTAATTTTTTGAGTATTTGTAATCCGTCTATATAATCTTTACCAATCTTTTTTTTTCGTCTAATTTGATTTATGTAGACTAATATTTAAAAAAATTCAATAAACATCTTGTCTAGAAAATTTGTATGTTTGTTAGGGTTCAACAAATATAAACTCTATTGCTGCAATGTACATTTTTCACTGCTTCATCTAATGATCGAGATATATATGTTTTAACCTTTCTGTTTTATGCTGAAATTGCAGAAAATAAAGAATTTCTTGGAACCAAATCAATCTATCGTTTGATCAAATCGAAGGGGTACTTGGAAACAGAAAACCAGCATTTTTACAAGCACTTTAATAATATTAAAATTGGGTATTTGTAAGAGAATGAAGACGGGATTCAATGTACTATAATTAATAATTTCAATTAATTTGAGACCGCTGCTATAAGATAGCTTTTTATGTGAAATGTCTCTAACAATTTCAAAATACAAAGAAGGTTCTGGTGGAGATATTATATTTGTCAGTTTATTTAAAAGACGGTTATATTAAAATAGTGAGGTGTTTGGAATGGAAGATAATCAGTGATCCACATGGGGGATTGTAAGTAGAAAATGAACGAACAATTGGATACAACGGATAAATAAATTGTATTCTGCAAAATCAAAACATACGTTCGTTCCATCCAAACATGGGCATAAGTCATAAGTCAAAGCATGGTTTTTAGTCACATACAATGAATAGACGGCTTCTTAATGCCAAAAAAAGTACTCAATTATTTTACACCGCAAGGAGAAGAGTGACGATGGATATACAGTCGTAGGTGATCTTCCGATGTCTTCCGAGGACGGTATTTTAATTTTTACAAGTGAAGATAACAACTAACATAGTTAATTGTTTAGATACTCGACATATAATTTAATATCATTGTTTAGACTATTTTTTATTTGCAATCATAAAATACTTGTATTATATGAGGTATTGAAATTAACACTATGTGATAATTAGCTAAATTTGAGTTTGTTTACAATAAATATACATTTTTTGTATTTGAATTTTAAAAGTTAGGTCATGGATCCGTTATACCTTATGAACCGATTATACTCATTCACGAATTTAAACTTACTTTATATGTTAAGAAATCGCCATCGTTATTGACGTATCGTGAAGAGAGACGGATGGACAGTCGGAAATAGAAAAAGTAGCTATTTCTATGAACCCCTATACCAAAATTTTATTTGTGCGGACAATATTAGCTAGCGTTACAAACTTATAGACTAAAATTAATATACTCTAACATATTATGTACGGTGATTATAAAAACAGAATACAATGAAGGTTACTTGTTCAGAAGGAGGAGGCCAACTGTATTGTTGCGTCTTCTGGCCAAAGTTAAGGTATTATTGACTGGTTCCAACTTTGAATATTTTTGAAGCCTCTGCAATATATAGTCATCATACGATATATATATATAATATATATATATATATAAATTGATAACCATTACAAATATAATGATACTCATTGATCTTTGTTCGTCCTTAAACATTTCTGGTTATTGCCATCTCATTTATATCCAAAAGTGTGTATGTATTATGTATGTATCTACCACCTATATATATATATATATATATATATATATATATATATATATATATATATATATATATATATATATATATATATATATATATATATATATATATATATATATATATATGGTAGAATAATCGATGTAGTATTTACTCGTAAGAAAGTACGAAATATTTGCTATATTAAATGTTCTGCATTTGCTGTAAGAAAACACATTATGCACCCTCAAATATATGATTATTTTTCTTGACTATAATATCAACTAGATTCATTATATTTTCGAAGAATTTCTTGAAAGAAATTATTATTATTTGAAAAGAAAATTACAAACTCGTAAGCGCATACGATGTTTCATAACATCTTGGAGCTTCAAGTATGGAGATGTACCTATATGAAAAATTTATTAAGATAATAACTTTTCTATATTATTTCTCTTTCTTAATATGGCTTTTTTAATGATAAAACCTATTTAATTACGTTTTTACGCAGCCACGATTATCATAATATCCAAATTTAATATTTTCTGAAGAAATTTCTATTGTACAGAATTATCACCGCCAATCGATTCAATTGAGATTATGCTTCGTGTGTAAGGATCAAATGTAATTAAATTTTAAAAATTTCCTTGTCTAAGTTAAACCTCATAATTACTTAGACTAAAAGTACCAAATTCCATTCAGCATGTACCGGAGGCAAATTATAATTTCGTTGTTTGTTTTCCTTATATTTTGGTTCCTAACAAAAAAAAAAAAGTTGTCTAGGTGCGATACGCAAGATCCACACACCGAACGTCCCAAAGAGGAGAACAGAAAAACAATAATTTGATTACTGTTAAGAAATTTCAATACCCGCTCTGGCTACGTAATCGATTTGTTTGCGGTTTGAGAAGTTGTCTGATCGATAAATTCTCTTCTGAGGTTGAATTTCAATAAGTTATCATCTGTTAAAAATATCAAACTTTCTGACTCAGTAGTTTTTGTATTGCAGCTTGATACAAAAAATTCCAAAATTTGAACCTCTTCAGGGGCTTGGATTTGTAAAAAAACCTTTCTTTTTTCCCGCCTATGTTATAAAAGAATTTCTTAATTTCAAACTTTTTAACTAGTTGAGTTGGGCAAATGAAAATTTGAGCCCTTTTTTTCCCCTCCGAGAAGACTAATTTCTTAGTGATAACTTGGTGATATATCTTCATGCAACAATTCAATTGTTAATACCAAACAGTTTCGACTTTGCGATGGCATACATGTACATACGTCATTTATACCATTCCAATTGTTCATTTAAAATTTAGTTACTTTCAAATTTAGTGGGCATTTTTCCAATTTTTCTGTTTATAAGCACCTTCTTCGAACTTTAAGGAACATTAAAAAAATAACCAAATCGGTCCAGCCGTTCGCAAGTAATGTGTTTATCGTTTTATTTTATTATTATTTTTTGTTTGGGCCTTTCCTTAGTCCCATTACAAGAAGTTATCAATTTATCAATGAAAATTTAAAAACAAAGCAAGACTTGGTATGTGTAACGTTAATTCCGTTATGTATGTGCCCGTAATGGTACGCTGATGTACACAACGTTCATAAACAAATAAATGATCAGCCATTTCATACAACATTTATTGACAAAACGTTCAATTTGAAAATGATATATTATTTATATGTACTTAAATTTATTTATCAGTTTTTCAAACAAATACACAATCGTATACAGTGTGTACCGGTACATAATACAATTACCTTAGACATACATGCATTTACAATATTTTTAACAATATGTTTGCAGAAATACTGAATTCATCTATCTACCTGATACCATTTTTTTCAATATAGATAATCGGGCTTTTTAAAACAAGTCATCCACTTTTTAATGAATTTAAAAACTTAATAATATTTGCTTAAGAATTCAGAAAACAATAAAAATTTAATAATATTTTGATATACTGATTTTGGTTAAATCTTCAGTCATTATATAAGCCATACATTTATTAATATTGTAAAAAACTGAAGATAACTGAAAGCAGATTGGCCAAAGTATTCGAAAATATAAATGAAAAAGGAGGATTTTGAATGGCCATTGCAGAAATATAGACAATTTATAAGAAAATTTCAAATGACAAATCTTATAAAATACTGCACACATCAGTAATACACTAAATTATAGACGTAACGCTAAGAATAAAAAAAGTAATTTGAAAACTAAAACCTAACTGTATAATAATTGAAAAGTAATCCCTAGCAGCAAATCCCTAGCATGCATAAATATAAGACTAAATGTGGCATGACCGTGTCATACCACATAAATAAAAATTAAGCTTTTTTACTTATCATGAAATATGTCAATAAACCATGGAACCTATATCCAAATCCTATTTTAAATTAAGTTCGCTGGTTTGTAATGACAAACTTTGACAACGAGTGTAAGGATTTTGATAATTTTTTTCCAAATTTACTTTTTCCAAAATATTTCCAAATTGATTTGTATAGAAAAGAAATTGGAAAGATATGATAATTTTAGAAAAATTAAAATTGTTATTATGTAGACGTATCTTAGTTTTGTTTGTTATGCTCCAGAAAAAAGTTTCCTGCACAACAATTAGGACAATTACAAAGAAAAGTCGAAATATTAAGATATGCTTTGATTGATTTATTCTACTTTTGGAGTGAATGAAAGTTATTTCATGCACGTTTTATTATTATTATTATTTTTTTTTCAGTTTTTTTAATCCCGATAGTATATTGCAACCGAAGTAGTTCTCCGAATGTGTAAATACAAATAATTTGGTAAGGCTAAGGAGAGATGTGCGAAGAGTTTTGCAGAGAGATGGCTTTTATGTGTTGCGTTATTTTGTATACCTTTGTTCTGAATTACATTTAAATTATCCTTTTATTTAAACTTAATGCTACCATTCGAGTCTTGTAGGTAATTGTTCGTAAAATTATAAAAATCAATGGGTGTATCGCAGAATTTTATCTGTTTGTTTTTTTCTTTTCATTAGTAAATTCATTAAATTCAATAAATCAGCTTTTTTTTAATTTTTTATTAATTTTATTTCTATCTTTCTAGTTAGGCTCTTTAAGAGTATATTTTGAAAGTATATTGTATTATAAAATACTATAAGTATTATAGTATTTTAAAAAAATACTGTTAAAATTTGGTGACGAAATTCCGAGTATTTCTGTATTTATAACCCATTACAAGGTCATGGTAAGTATATTATCGTATACTTACTTGAAACTTTAAACGCGTTTATCTCGACACTACTTTTTTTCATCTAATGAAGTCAAAAAAAAACTACTCGACCGATTTGTCTGAAATTATTAATAGGTCATTTTGAACAGTACTGGCTCTGACTCGAACTAAAAGAAATAGTTTCTGTAAAGTATTTCTATTTTTTTTTTATTACGAAAACATTGACAAAAACGAGTCGTTTTCAGACTCGTACTTTATACTACGCGCCATTTTGTCAAATTTTCTTTTTTTTTATTCGATTCTAGTCCCCGCTGTAACTATACATATACTAATTAAAAATCCGTCTTATTTTATTATTTCAAATCAGAGGGAGAGATAACACAAGCTTCATCGGACAGGTCCATTTCTTTGGAGAGGGGAACTTCAGCGCCATTTTATTAATTAAAAAAAAAATTTTTTTTGTTTTAATTTTCATTTTTGTATAGTTAATAAGTAATAAAATAAGTGTAAAAAAATTTGAAAGCATTAGTCATTACTATCATATTTAAAAAAATTTAAAAAACCGGGTATCATTAAACAATACAATTTTAAGCAACTTTTATAAATTTAAGTAACTTTTGAGCATAAATAAGGCCAAAATAATTTTCTGAATCTAGTGAATTGGTGTACACAAAATCAAGAATAAAAACAACAAGTTTAAAAATTTAACTTTGATAATTTCATTATTATCATTCTTGTAAACGTTTAATTCCCAAAATCGATTAATGTTTTATACTTAATTATATGAGATACCTTATATATATATATATATATATATATATATATATATATATATATATATATATATATATATATATATATATATATATATATATATATATATATATATATATATATATAATTAAATATAATCATATTATTTGGCAAATAAATATTACACCAATAATGAACCATATCATATCAAACTTCAAAATGTGTATACATAATATACTGGTTTACCATCCCTCATCATATATAACATAATTAAATAACGCAGGGTCTGGGGTCTAGTTATTGAGTAGTTTGAGGTTTTAGAATAAAACCACTAAAACGATTATTTAGAATTGGATATAGGTATATACTTTTAGTACGCTATCTAGTACGAAATATAAATAGGGGATTTTATAAAAAATAGGGTAGATGATACCAATGCGTGTGTTATGTTGTATAAAAGTCACATGGAATGATAAAAATGATCGATCACGTACAAAACAAGTTTTGTGTAAAGACAAAAGTACAACCGCAATCAATATTTTTATGTTGCAATGTAAACATTGTTTTCATTCCAATAAAAGTCATTTAATGGTAATCAATTAATTATATTTTGGTACCCCTTGGAAATCATAATAATTATTTATACTTTGTTCGTTATCGCAATGATTATATAAGGGAATTTTTGTATATATTACTAATAAATCATTTATTTGGTAGATCAATTACAAAAAAAGGGATTGATATTCAAAAGAGATACAAATAACTATGAATAAAATAAGTGACAGAAAGTCTATTTAAAGCAAAAAAAAAAAAAAAAAAAAAATACAATTTGAAATTGAATTTTATTAAATTTCAAATACATTTATTTTGAAATAATTCGTCCAAATAACACTGATTATGCAAGTAAAGTTCATTGTTATATTTATCTCCTTAAATACATAAATTTCAAATATTGTACAGCTTTTTTTTATCAAGTGTGGTTTATAGTCCAAGAAAATAGACCTTTAAATACGAATTTTGAGGTAAAAACTTGAATTTTTGATATAAGTTTCTTTGAAAGATTTAAAAACAAACTGTGAAAGATTTTTTCAAATTCACCCCCGAGAAGGGATGAAAACAAATATAAAAAGTGATTTTTTCAAATTTTGGGGAAACGGTAAGACGTAGAAAAAAAAAGTTGATATAAAAGTTGTAGGTCATCAAATTTCATAAAGAAATGATCTCTTTATGTTTTTCGCTAAAATTAAAATTATCCGAGATAGGCCGGTTAGAAGCTAGGGGATGATAGTAACTACTTTAAAAAATCGTAAGTCGTTAAAAAATGGATATTTTTAATATTTTTTTTTTTAAATTTACTCAGAAAAACATAACCTTTAATTCTAGAGACAAAATAAATAAAAAATTTTTTTTTAATTGTTCATAAAAAGTTATAACAATTCAAAATTTTCAGGACCGAATTAAAACCGCTTTACTCGGTGAAATTAATTTTTTTCTTTTACTACCTTTTGAAAGATTTCTCGCGGCGGCGACTTTGCATTTACTCTCGAGTAGTAAGCAACGTCATACGCATGCGCCATTTGCTCTCAATGGGCCTCTATGTATGTTTATAGTATTCTTTATCTGTATCGAGTAAATTGTAAACAAAGATTTTTACTCCGTTCTTTAGTTGGTTTTTAATATCCTGACGAGTGAAAATTAAATTGTGAACAGTTTTATTTAAATTGTGATTTTCAGATTGAATTTTTATCGTTAATTTGGAGAAGGTAATTATGCAAGTATAATTTTTTTATTCCGGTAAGCTATATTTCGCTAGAAAATCTTTCCCATGAAGACGCACCAACAATTTCAACTTGTTACTCAGCGTATCTTTGGGTGAAGTTTTTTGAAATTGGAAACGTACCGTCATGGAAAGGGTATATGGAAGTTTTATCTACCGGGATTCCTTATACAATGTCACAAATCGTGTGTTTGCCATTGATCAATGGACCACCTTCAAATTTGACGACATTAAATAGTTCTTTACACTATGCAGCTGCTGAAACGCGTAAGCTCAATAGACAGACGTGTTTTGTCACATATGATCAGCCATTATATGCTAAAGCTCTCTCAATAGTAGAAGAATCTAATAGCGAAGAACTAAAAAATGTCGTCGTTCGTCTCGGTGGCTTCCACTTATTAATGTCATACCTAGGAGCAATTGGTTACATCATGTCTGAAAGTGGAATTGAAGACTTATGGACAACAGTCTATGCAGCTGATTCAGTGAAAAAAATGTTGACTGGACATGCCTATGCTAGAGCATTACGAGCTCATATCATGTCATTCACCGCACTGGGTATCATAATTTGCAGAAGCTTAAACCCTTCTAATGAATTTCAAGATTCCATTAAAAATTTCTTCAGCGCATGGGATTCAGAACCTCCACTTCTAACAGATTGTGATGACCAACCGCAGATTGTCGACATGTGCCAACGATGTGTACAGCAGCTAGCAGTGATGGAACAAAATGGACCGACATCAAAATTATGGATTCAGTACTTCAAAAGTATTGTTATTGCATTGCAATTTTTAGAAGCTGAACGCTTAGGCAATTGGGAGTTGCACTTACAAAGCGTAAAACAAATATTGCCATTTTTTGACATTACCAGTATGCTAAATACGCTCAAATCTATTTGCAACAAATGGCGAATCTTGAGTTGATTATGGATCCACTTGAATTTGATGAATACACCAAGGAACGTTTCTTTACTTTCCGTAGATCCGAGAAAGCATGGGCAGGTATTTGGTCGGACATAGTTATTGAGCAGACCCTCAATCGTTTCTTCGGCACAGACTTGAAACATGGAAGAGGTGTAACCTCCAGTGTTGTAACACGTTACTTAATAGCAATGCCAGCAGCATTTAAAATTATGGAATGTTTAGAAACATATTGCCGCATTGAGTCAAATAATAGTGAACAACATGTTGACATTTCAAAGAACAGGATGACAAAAGATGAAGCAGGAATTAAAAAATTTCTGTTTTGGCTTGATGAAAGAAATCCATTTGATGTTAGGTCATCATTAGTATCACTGTCTGCTGGAATAATTGGCGGGCCAACGATTAATTGTCATATGGCGGTTGAAGTAGGATTGCAAGGTTTAGCTGCAATGATTGGTAAAAATCTCGACAATGTCTCATTATCTAACGCATTCAAGGTGAAAACCCTTGCAAATGCGAAAGATGGTATGCATATTGGTGATGACTTTGTAGCTGTGGATTCATTCTTGTTGATCCAAAGGATATCGGTATTTTTCCATGGCAATGTTGAAAAAACGCGTAACGCATTGAAATACGAGTTATCGCCATTTCCTCTCAGCTTATTTGATGAACATGGATTAATCAGGAAAACAGCAAAATCCGAATTGTACAATATTTTTCAGCCATTTCTTCAATCGTTATCTGTAATTTCAGGTTCAATTTTTGAGATTGATGGTGGTTGGCTATTGCATAGTGTAGTTTGGCCACATGGAAAGAAGTATTCTGATATTTGTGACATTTACTACTCATACATCAACAAACATTTTGGATCCAAGGTGACGGTTATATTTGATGGCTACTCGAGAGAAACAATTGGAATCAAATCATATGAGAGATATCGTCGAAAAGAAAAATGTGTTGCGGCAGATGTTGATATTTCTGAAGAAAATCTCGTAACTTTAACCCAAAAAAAATTTCTGTCTAACATTGCTAATAAAAAACAATTTGTAGATTTACTGAGCGATCACCTCCAAAAACACGGCATAAACACGAGTATAGCTTCTGAAGACGCTGATCTTTTGATTGTCAAAACAGCGATACACTTGAAAAGAATCGAAAACAAATCCGTGACGATAGTAGGCAACGATATTGATTTACTAATTATCCTGATCTCACTTGTCTCCGACGACGAGGTAATATACTTTTATAAAAGACTCCCGGGAAGCAAGCAAATGTAATTTATTCCACTCAGAATGATAAAAATTTAAAGCCTTTCTTACTTTTTGCACACGCTTTTGCTGGCTGTGATGCAACTAGCGCAATTTTTAAAAAAGGAAAAAAAAGTATTATCTCTCAATTCAGTTGATGAATTGAACTCTGTATCTGAAAAAATAATATTCCATTTGTACGGTCAAAGTAATGAAGAACAACAGACACTTGGCAATTTAAGATACAAAATTTTTTCATCATCAGCTGCTGCATTTAAAAAGGAAGTCATTTTAGCTTCTTTACCACCGACAGAATCAGCCGTACGAGAACATACTAAACGTGTATATTATCAGATCCAACAGTGGTTAGGTAACAATCTAAATCCAGATGATTGGGGTTGGAGGAAAACCTTATTCATGATGATACCTATCATGTCAACTGCTGAACTAGCACCAAAGGAATTGATAGAAAAAGTAAGTTTTAATTTTCATCAAACTCTGTTATCATCATATTTTTTGCAAAAACAGTATATTATTAATTTTGTATTGCATTTCGAACAGGTTTTTTGTAGCTGTAAAACCAATTGTTCATCAGCTAGGTGTGGCTGTAAAAAAGTGGCTTGAAATGTAACCAATTCTGTAAAAATTGTCAAGGCCAAAGTTGTGATAATGCTTCAGCAACATCTTTCCTTCTTGAGGATGATGAAAATGAAGATAAAGAAGATAAAGAAGAAGACGAACAAGATGATGATAATGATGGGGTTGAAGATGATGATGATAATAATGATGATGATGGTGAAGATGATGGAGAAGAAGAAAATGCTACTGAAGGCAGAGAACATGAGAACAATGCAGATAGGATTATCAATACAGGACGACTAACTACCAAAAAGACTCGTTCTAAGGTATCCACGCAAAAGGTATAATTTCATTCGGAAAAAACAATTCTAAATTCTCAATTTCTTCTTTTAAGTTTGTTATTGTGCTGCTGGAATTATATTAATCTTCTCGTGTATGCTTTACAGATTTTTTGTGGGTGTAAGACCAACTGTGCATCAGCGAGATGTACTTGCAAAAAGAATGGCTTGAAATGTAATAATTTTTGTAAGTCTTGTCGTGGTCAACGATGCGATAATAAATCAAAAGCACGTGCTCCTATCGAAGATGACGATGATGAAGATCTTGGAGAAGAAATGGAAGTAGAAAAAGACTCGGAAGAAATGGAAGTGGAAGAAGACGAGACTCCGTCAGAAGATGAAGATGAAGAAGAACACGAAGAAAGTTCAGCTGTTAGAGACAGCAGTTCACCTGATGAAATAGATTTAAATTTAGAAAAATTTTGAAATGATTGCAAAATTATATAGCATCTTAAGATTTTCATCTAATACAATAAATTTTATTTTTCTAATAACTCGGATCATTATCAATTTTCATCATAAAAATGTATAGTAATAATAAAAAATTCTCAAAATAATGTTGAAAATAATGTTGAAAATAAAAATAACAATTTTTTGACCGTAAACATTCTATTTAATTAAAAAAATTTTTGGTAAATTTTATCTTTATTTTTTGAAACACACATAGAGGCCCATTGAGCAATTGGCGCATGCGCATAACGTTGCTTACTCGGTTTCAAAAGGTAAATTATTTTATACCTGCTTGGAAAAGACAGGTAAAAATATAATCCCGACGCATATGCTCAGTTTATGATATAATAAAAAAGTAAATAAAAGAAAAAAATTAATTTCACCGAGTAAAGCGGTTTTAATTCGGTGTTGAAAATTTTGAATTGTTATAACTTTTTATGAATTAAAAAAAAAATTTTTTTTTATTTTATCTCTAGAATTAAAGGTTATGTTTTTCTGAGTAAATTAAAAAAAAAAAAAATATTAAAAATATCCATTTTTTAACGACTTACGATTTTTTAAAGTAGTTACTATCATCCCCTAGCTTCTAACCGGCCTATCTCGGATAATTTTAATTTTAGCGAAAAACATAAAGAGATCATTTCTTTATGAAATTTGATGACCTACAACTTTTATTTCAACTTTTTTTTTCTACGTCTTACCGTTTCCCCAAAATTTGAAAAAATCACTTTTTATATTTGTTTTCATCCCTTCTCGGGGGTGAATTTGAAAAAAACTTCCACAGTTTATTTTTAAATCTTTCAAAGAAACTTATATCAAAAATTCAAGTTTTTACCTCAACATTCGTATTTAAAGGTCTATTTTCTTGGACTATTAAGAAGATTTATAGAATATCTACAAAACAATTATTAAAGAATACTTTGAAAAAAGGTGAATTAATACACATCGAAACATTTCTTATAAACAAATTATGTATTAAATCATGTGATCGCTGATTGGATTCGAAACATCAATCAGTTTTGATGATCATTTTGTAACGAATATTTTTTCTGTTTAAACTAACAAATTTTTTTTTTCGGTCTACATACATTTTACAGCTAAAATAGCACCTTTACTTACATTCTCAGCTGCTCGTAAAATAATGATTATACCTATTTTTAGATCACAGTTTTGATTATTTCATAAAATTTAAAAAATTTTTGTCCAATATCATTCAATTTGGGTACTTAATGCTCGCAAAAATTATTTAACTACGCTATATAATACCGTTCCAAAACCTGAAAGGGGTAAAATCAATTTATCAAGTACACCTGTCATGGAAATAGATAAATTAATTTTTTTTTATTTCTACACATAAAAGCTAATATTATGTATTTTTTCGACGCTGAGATTTTAAACGATAATACTATAAAAGATATAAACGAAATTGTTGCTGTAGTACAGAGAAGTGACTAGAGGGAGAAAAAAGATATCAGCCCATATATAAATGTTATTCTTAGTAGGCGAACACTGTCTTACATGTAAGCCTTTTTAGGATCTTCTTACTATCTCACTTTGAGTCAAATTAGTTAGTGTGGAAATATGCTCATAAATTATGCTGTTAAATAAAGTTTATAATACAGAAATTCTATCTTCTGTCTGCTTTTATGCAGTTATTATATTAAATTACATTATATAATTGTAAATAAACTACCGTGGAAAACAACACTTTTCTAAATTTTCGCATCAATTTTATTTTATGGCAATGAATGCAAAAAGACCATTCGTAAATAAATTTCAATTTTTATTTTGGGAGATAATTTCGTTTGATATAAAACTGAAGGAAAATTGATACAGCGAAAATACATTTTCTGTTTAAAAACCCTTTAGATATAAAATCAAAGTTTAATTTTACAACTTTTTTTAAAGAATCTCAAAAGCTGTAGAGTGAAAATAACAACTAACGGAGTTGTGCGTAATCCTGTGCTAGCCTAAACTTCTTACAAAAATATGTTTCAAATAAAAGTGTTTTTGTCAATTAAAACTCAAATATTTGGATTATTGAATTTAACTTTCAAGGTTTTAAAGTTGAGTCATGCAGTCATCGGATCCAATAAACCGATTTTGTCATCAAAATTTCGCTATCTCTTTTTGTTTATGAATTATCTTGATTATGGATTGACGGACGGACAGGTAGGCGTGTGAACTTTCCGAAATAGACTAATAACATTGTGATTCTATGAACACCTATATCAAAATTATGTTATTGAAATCAATATTTTCTGAAGTTTCAAACTTTAAGCTAAAATAAATATATTTTGAAATAGTTATATATGTCTAGTATGAAAAGCGAATTTATTGAGAAGTTCTTAGGTGTATCAACGAATTTTGTGTCCTTTGATTCATAATTCTAAGAGCAAGAGAGTATTTGAACAGTGAGTTCGTTGTAACATTCAGTTCGTTATATAACATTGCACGTAAAATTCTCTACTTAATTAGTATTAATTATTAGAATAATTATTGATATTTTATAGATATATTTGTTTATTTATTGTTTTCATTCAATATTATTATTATCATCAGACCAATTAATTAAAATTATTAAAATATTTTGTTCATGTTGAATATTATTTATGATTGTTATAATTACTATATAAATCATTCCATAAACTCTTAACTAAAATAATAATTATAAAATGTTGTAATACGGGTAATACCTATGATATTTAAATTCGTACATTAATTGATGGTTGAATTGACTACACATTCATTTAATTCATATTATGTACTAATTGTTCATAAAAAAAAGAACCAACTTTCAAAAAAAAAAAAAACTAAAAGGCGAAAATAATTTCCTTGTCTCTAACAACTAGTAACATGATTGGTACCGAGTCACAAAACTAATTAGTTGACAAAGAAATTATGTTTTTTCAGGTATAACAACAATTTTGCATTTCGTTTTTCTGTCTCTATCTATCTATGTTTGCATCTATGGTTGTTCCGATGTAACATTCTGACGCCCTAAATAAAATTTGATAGGGACACATTGATCACATTCAGAAAATTAACTTTTTAAGTTTTATAAAGTTTTTAGAAAATTTTCATTTTTCCCTTCAATAGTTTGTTTTCTAAAAAATTTATACTAAAAAAATTAAAATAATAACAAATATCGAACACGGCAACTTTATGTTTTGAAAGCTCTCACCACTATAGTCTACTGTACTGTCATGTATATTTATGTACAATTTTCCTTTTTGTTTAATACATTAAATATTTAATTTTTGGCATAATATTTAATTTATATAAAATCATATTTTAGGTTGTGTCGTCACATATCTTCTAAATTTTGTGTACGTATTATGTATTGACTTTTTAAAGACTTCAAAGGAACATTTATACTGAATCTAACGCATAACGAATTATCCATATCAATTTGTAAACAAAGAAATTTTACGTTGTTAAATAAAAATTATAATTACATTTTTAACGATTTTTTTGAATATTTTAATTTTTACATGGACCGGTGAATACAAACACTAAGAATTTAGTTGTATAAAGCTAACTTAGCCATTTCACTTAGCCACCATAAAAATTATTCAGAAATTTTCAAAAAAATCTTGGCAAAAAAGTTAACAAATGTACACGAGATGTGTGAATTTAACTATGTACACGAGCATTTATATACATTTATTAATCGTGTATCATTGAGGTTTACCAAAATATAATTATAAGTGCGTCTGCCCGCCATCAAGCAAGCTCAAAAAATGAGAGATAGTAAACAAAAAATTTGATGGTGTTTTCATTGCTTTAAAACAAAGTTTAAGTGCGTTAATGAGCTAAATCGATGTATATATCGATGATTCAACTTTTAAGCAATAAAAGAAAGAACTATATTCGCCTAAACTACAGTTCATATTTAGATAATAAACACATAAAATTATAATACAAGTTATTTAGAAATGCCTGGCCTGTATTAACTATTTTATATATGCTGAGAATCTAAACAAGAAGTAGTATTTGTGATTTATTTCACTGGTTGTGTTTATTTGTATGATGGAGAGCCATGAAATGATCCGGAATATTTAAAATAATGATAATAATAATGTGGGAATTATGTCCTCATCCCAAAAAAAGTTTTTCTTTACTAACTCAATAATTTTCAAACTTTACAAACTAAAAAACCGATTTACGTGTATACCTTCTTGTGAATATATAATATAAATATAAATATATATATATATATATATATATATTTATATATATATATATATATATATATATATATTTATATATCTATATATATATATATATATATATATATACATATACATATTTATATTTATATATATATATATATGCAATAGTCGAGTAAGTTTGGTGCTATAAATGTAGTTTGTGAAAGTTTTGAATGATTGAATGTAAAATGAAATAATGTGTTAGTTTAGTTGTAAGGAAGCATAGTCACAGTTTCTCCCCTCAGATTTGACCGACACGGTTTTCTACTCCACAAAAAAGGGCTTAACACAAATTTTTCACATTTCAAGGGCTAAATTTTTGGTTAAAGTTATTTTTCCCGCTTTCCCTGCTAGATGTAATATGAAATAATGATTAATTTTTTGGAAATCTGCAGTAAAAAATTAATACGATTATTTCACCCCTTCTCCCGCTATATACGTGTATGTGCATAAATATGTACAAGAATATCTCCTGTAAACCTGAATTTCCGAGGCAAATGTCATCGAAAAAAATATTGAGTAGTTCCATCACAATCCCATTTTCAAATCTGGTGCCAGACAACTGAAACTATGGTTCCTTACAACTAAACAAAATAAAAATAGAATCAAATTAGGTCAACATCAACTACACTAACCTTAAATCTAACTTCACCAATCAATATTTACGCGAGATATTATACATATATATATACATATATATATACTGCGGGAGAGAGGATGAAACAATCCTGACGAAAATCTTACTGCAGGTTCCCAGAACATCAACAATAAAAGAGTAACAATTTTGTTTCAACTAGCAACGGAAGTGGGAAAACATAAATTAATACAAAAATTCGGGAGGGAGAGGGGTAAAACGGGTGTCGGCCAAATCTGGAAAGAGGAAAACCAAGGTTATAGTTTCTTACACTTAAGGATAAAAATTTTTTTCAACTACGTTCAATTTTTTTATCGAAACCCAAGATTACTCGACTATAAATAAAACCACATATTATAATATTTTTTTGTGAATAATAATGAAAAATGGTATAAAAAAATTTATTTTTAACTTAATGTGAAATCAATAAATAAAGACGTCAATGTCATCGTAAATATATGTATAATATCTTTGTACTCTCTGTTTACTAAATATTTTAAACTCAGTACAGTACGGAATGTATTAGAATGTAGAGTGTATTCGTTTACTTTTAACATTGCCATTGCACATTGGTTAATAAAACAAGAAGATAACAAGTAACAAATTTGATTGTGTAGATCTTTGACAAAAAACAATATATGCATCGTAATTATAAATTTGTTTATTGAATAAGTATCCAAACGTAATAAAATTTGGAGTTCATACTCTAAATAAAAAATTGAAGGGCTTATGGAAGAGTTTTTCGTGAATATTTCAAGATATAAAATATTATTTGGCTATTTGTAATAACTATTGCACCAGCTCTCCGTTTTTATGTAATTTTATAACAGTTACTTTTTAAGGTTTTAATACGTTGAGTTACTTTTTTTATAAACTCTTACTCCTTTGCATTTCCTTTAATTAAAATGTTTTTCGTTTTACAAAACATGTATGTATAATGCAGGTGTATCTTGAAGGCATGCTGTTAATTTAAGGAATAATACTTTAAGCTATCTTATGTATAATTTCGCTCTAGGTGTCAGTTTCGAATCAAGGACACGATTTGTTGGGTAGAATTTGAGTTATTTGTTCAAATGTGTTATAGTTATTTTAAAACAAAAAACCTTCTTGAATTACCATCCAGTAGAATTGATTGATTACCAGAAATATATTTTATTATTTGGTATATTACATATATATATGACAAAATTTCCTGAAACACACAGTACGTTATATATTTTCCTAAATAAAACACCCAATATTTTATTATATTAAAAAATATAATAAATATTTTGATAGCAATTGTTTGGTGGGTGCAAATCGATTCAATTTAAAAACTGTTTTGCATGGAGATTTTGTTAAATTATCCAGAAAAACATTTGATAGTATAAAAACGTTTCGGATTTTTTTTTCCTAGTATTATATTGATATTTTTTTTACTATCGAAACAATGTTTTATTTTGTTGTTGTCGTAATTTTCTTTTTGTTACGCCATTCTTCTTACACCACAAATATTATAAACCATACACTTTTTGGAAAAGTAATGCATTTATAAAAAATATTTTTAGTTCAATTTCTTTTCACATATTTACAATAACATATTTTTACGTAAAAAAAGCATACCAAATTTTTTAAAATTTCTTTACGAATAAATCGAAAATTTTGTAATAAAAGGTAAAAAATTTTACTAACAATTCATGGCATTTTAATCGCTTGGAGTATCTTAAATTCGTATTATCCACTCAGTTATCGAAAATGAAAGCACGCTTTTCCAATTATATGCCATTCTAATGAGATCTTGACATTTTCATTTCGGAACCATCCGAAGTATGTATGTACTACTTAAAGAAAGTCCGCCTCTAATAAATATGATAAACATCTGATAAAGTACAGGGTTGATTCCTGCCATAACCTGATTTTCGTGATTCGACTACTATAATTCATGAAAATTTTACAGCCTTACAGAAAGACGATTACATCACTAAACCAGCAGGTTATCAAGTTATTTATTTATTGTTTGGTTGTTTTTAAACATTTCAACAAACTGAAAAAGTTCTTGTCAATTTTTTGTCAATGCTAATCGTTTATTGAAGTTCAATTCTTGATTATCTTCTACTACCTCCAAAAATGAATAATTGGATAAATTTTGAAAAATTTAATGTTTGAAAATCGAGTAAATTTTCAGTTACCTTGAACGTTTATATTCATCATGTTTCAATATGCAAATTTTTGAAGGGTTTTATGATATTGAACTAAGATTTTCGGAGCAACACATCTTATCAAATTCACTTGCATAAATCCTAGTTTCCGCTAATTGCTGGAGATTTCATACGCGGCTTAAAGATTCATGTAGATTTGTTCATATAATTTAGAATTTTAAGAAACAAATATTCCATTCAATGTTCATTCCTCTTCTAGTCGATATATGTTCTATGCCTGAGACAAAATAGTGGGTTTGTTTTGTACAAGCTATGAATGAATGAATACATGTAACTCCCCCTATTTTGGTAATATTTCACCTACATGGTATATTATCATGGTTGCTTTACTTTCTCCCGTTTTTTTATGCCTTGTTTCATATCATAAATTGATTTATATATTTCTTATTTTTCGTTTCATGATTTTCATATAATTTTTCGTTGAGTTTTTATCATATATTTTTCTTGTTCTATTTATGTCTTAAATGGTTTTCATTATCATTATTGTTTGTCGATCGAGATTATTTATTTCATAAAGAAAGATGTAAGAAAGATATCGAAGCAATATTATTGTGTAGGAACGACAAACAGATAAACAATAAGTATTATATCAACAGTAATATATTGACAGAAATTGAACAAAAACCAAACAATAGTAAGTACCGATGGTTGTTCTAAACTTTATTCAATAACTTTCCGAGGAAGGTAAAGTATCAAAAGTGAAATCCAAATCATTAAATTTGGGCAGGTATGACATATATTGCACGGGATCAGAATTATGTAAGAATTTGAACTTGTTTATTCTGCTGTACAACTATGAAAAATTTAATTGAAGCATTTGTGCACTGCTTATAACGGCCACAAATCTTCCTCGTCATGTACGAATATAGTTACTTTAATATATACGATAGATCATCATCAAATGGCACGCAATTTGTATATGAGGTTACGGGTTTCATTTTCAATCACTCTTACATTTCAATGATATAAAATCTTCTGTATTATAAACCTACCGAAGCTTACTACATATAGGATATTTCTCTGCTGAAATTTTGCTTAAATTCTGCTAAAATTTTTTGCAGGTACATACACAATTTTCTTAAAATCGGAATACCGGTTTTGATAGAAAAAAAGCGAAACGTTTTGAGCGCTGTATCTCCGAAAAGATAATTGATAGGTGACATGGTTCTAAAATCCGAATATATCTACTGTTACCCACAAATTGGTAATTATTCGTTCAGTAGTTTTGGAATTTAATGCGATCGGACATGAAATGAAAGTTTCCCAGGAAATTCCAAAACATCAACATTAATCAATAGGAAGGTTTGTTTACAAATAGGAACACATATTTTCGATATTAACAGATATAATTCGGAAGTAATAGAAGAAAATTTACTTTCTAAATCTTTGCTTCTAATACACATTTTCTTTACAATATTTTTGAAGTTAAGATTTAAATACCAATCTAAAAAATCTGTAAAATATATTCTTGTAAGCGTCATTCGACATTTTATCTAACATTTAAATTACAAGATTTACTATAATTTTTGAATCTTTTTGTGGTCATTTTGAAGAAAATTCTACCCAGTATTCATCTAGAAACCATAAATCTAGATCATAAACGAATGTCATTAAATAGTTAGAATCCCCGTAATTTTAAAACTTCCTATGCGTGCTATGGCTAAGCAATAAGAAATTTTTGCCATAATCTAAACTCTTCTCAAAAACACAATGTTTCAGCCTCATCATGACGAAACCACATTTGATTTTACAAAAGTAAGATTATTAAATAATTGTAATTTGTTGGTTGTAAGAAAATATTGAAATAATACCTAATCAAAAACGATTTTGATGTCATGTGGCAAAATATACCTGTTATACAACTATATGTAAAACATAATAAATTAAGAATGTAATGAAATGGATTTTTTTCCCTCTAATTGCATAATCTACGCATAAATGTTCGATTAGTTGGAAAGTTTGTAAATATTTAAATTACAAACTACATTAGTTAAAAAATAATTTTGACTTGATTAGTTTTCGATGTATATATAAGTAGTACCTATATTAATTTTATATCTAAATTATAATACCATAATATATAATAAATAGATGTTTATACATAATTTAGATAATATAAAATGAATATTTTATTAAAATACTAATTATATAAAAGGTTTCTATAACTAACTTTGATATAGATTTTATACAGATTGTTCATAAATGTTCAACATTGTGTATTGGGAGAGACAAACCATTAAGAAATGGTCAACAATTTATTTCATACAATCAAACTATTTGTGTTTGATATTAATGCAACCATATAGAGTTAATTCTGCCAAAAAATTCCAGGAATTGGTACCTTGAAGTAATGATATGTTTTTAGGATAAATTTTACAGATAAATATTTGTAATATTTTTACACAAGTAGAATTTTGGCTAGCTCAGTAAAATTAATACAGTGTGCAAATCATGAGTGGAATATAATAATATAAAACTGACTCTTTTTTGTTTAAAAGCTGGCCTTTTAAAGTTTACATTTAACTAATTCTAGATGAATTTTACTAATTTCATGAGAATTCAATGTCTCTCAGCTTTTCTATAATAATTTTTGTAAATTGGTTTTGTTATGGAATTAGCCATTTGTCTATAATACAAGTGAACCTAACGGTCGGTAATTTTAATAACTAATGCTCGACAATTGAGCAAGACTCATAGAAGATCTATCGAATATAATCACATTTTATTCAAAAGTTTCAATGCCTTTACATTTATTTAAATTTTATGTTATTTATTTATCCAAAAATTATTGACTAATTATTGACATTTCTTATTATATATTATTTTTTAATGAAACAAACATGTAACATAACAATGTAATAAAAATGAAAAATTTTAAGAAGAAGATTGCAATTTTTGTAAAACTTCGAACTTTTTCACTTCTGTCGAAAATCCCGGAATGCCGCTGTTTTTTTTTTCTTGTGTCTAAAATTGAATCAAAAATATTAGTCAATTACAAGCTCAAAAATACCGCCCCCAAGTTTGACTAGCTATGCATCTAACGTTTTTCGTATAAAAAGTTTACAAATATTTGCCTGCCTATTTGAAATTCAAAATTACAAATTTATGATGATTACGAATATGTATGGTTTTTTTTAACCTATTTTGTAGCAAATATAAATTATTTTGTACTGCTTGGCTCCTTTCAAAAATGTGATATATTAAAGGTTTTTATATTACTTTATTATATACTTTATTATAAAATATGGTTCAAGCGAAATAATTTAATTTTTCTACGCTACTATTAATATTTCTATTTTATTTCATCCAATTCTGAATTCTTTCTAATCTTGGTTTACAAGCATTTTTACCAAGCTAATTTTATGGTCCTTATTGTATTACCAAATGTTAGTATTTTTTATTTTTGAATGATAACATGATAACAATTTTGTGATTTTATGTTGTATCATTAAACCGTATACATTTTATTAGTGAGAGAACGTTTTATTTTTTTTTAAAGTTAGTTGTATTTCAAATTTATATTGACTGAAGCTACGAAGAAAATAACACTAAAAGTTGTCTTGATACAGTTTATAATTTATTCAAAAAAATATCATTTACTAATTACTATTAAATGAATTGTTTAAAATCAATTAAAACATTCCTCTCAATTAAAACAGACACACCAAGTGTTGTTGTAAAAACACATTTACTGAGGAATAAAACTTTTTTTTTGATTGAATCTTCTTGTATGCACAGCATGCTCTAAAGGTATAAAGATATATAAATAGGTATATGATTTATTTCCTTTGCATTATTAATAACGTTATTTTAGTAATCTTACAACCCCAAAGTTAATTCAGCTAAGTGAAACGATTATAAATGAATCAATTTTTTATAAAGCTATAGATGGATCAATGAATAAAATATTAGCCATTTAAATTAATTTCAAAATATAAATGTTATTGATTTGTAGTAGTATTTTTTTATCTCTCTATTTATAGAAATTTTCAGGTAATTGACGTTGAACAAATGTTTATTCAGAGGTATTTTGATCGAAAAATTTTACTTACGTGTTTAAATAGTTGAAGCATATTAAATAGATTATTCAAAATATGACATACCTGTAACAATAAGAGAATTATTATTGGTTAAAACGTGACAAAATATTACAATACATAAATTTGAATAATAGTTTTTTTGTGCTAAAAACGATTAGGAAAAAAACGTATAAACCTTTAGAAATGCCTAAACATATCTTTGTTAATTGTTTACACCTTTTTCGGTTACTATGCAAATCTATCCCAAAAAGTTTAAAGCCCAATTCTTAAATTAAACAGTCAGCGTATTTTGGAGTAATTAACGCAAACACTCATTGGCAAATGAGACAAATACTGTCTGTTTTATTTTAAAGCTTCCGTAGTGTTTGACGAATAAATCTTGAATTTTTTTCTCATTATTTGTAACAAAAATTTTTTTCTGTTGATTTCTTTGTTACTGTTTGTTGTTAAAATTTACCTTTTATTGATATTTCTATTTTCTGATTAAATTCAAAAAATTATTTTTCTCTTTCGTTTCATTCAGGTGAAAATTGATCATATTTTCTTACTTTTGAAAAGTCTACATTGCTGTTATTTTTTGTTCTGAATATCTAAAGGTAAATATCTATTTTTTGTTTATATTTCTTAAGCTTGGACTAGTTTAATTCTCAGTTGATTTAAATCATAGTAAAATATAAATTTTTTAATAATTGAGCTCTGAAAATTTGTACTGTTATGATATTATTATTTGCTGAATATTTAATTTTTGCTGAATAAGTTTTGTGTTAAATTTTTAATTTGTTATTACACAAAATTATAAGTTATTCTTGTAAAAATCATATCTACCTATACCTTTATAAGAAATCTCAAATTCAATCCAATAGACCTTAAAAGGCAGCTTAGCTGGCTCGGGCACTACTCTATGGATATGAGTTATTTTATGTATACATATGAAATGAATATCCATCGTTTGTATGTTGTACGTTTATAAATTTTTGTGACATGGTACATTAAGCATGTGACCACGCAGAATCGAGACCCTTAGATTTTAGACATAATTGGTCAGATGGGTCTCCCTCAAACATGATCCATTTTTTAAACCATAAGAGATTAAAAAAAGTTCAAATTCGAAAAAATACTTTCTAAAAAGTTAAGATTCGCAACAATTCCAGGTCTATGACGATGCTCATTACGATGAATGAAATAATAGTTATAACTTATTTAATTTTTTATGCATTTGTCTTATTAGAAAACTGTTGGATCGACTTTGTATAGTGACATCCATCACGACTGGTTTGTAAAAATATTCGAATTTGTAATTTTAAAGTACCATAATAATATTAAAGGGTTAGTTTTTCAAAAACGTTTAAAAATAGTCTTTAAATTTTTATCTACTTACATAAATTTACAAATTTTAACAACATAGCAAGGTACCAATTGTTTACCCTTCTGCCTATATCTTATAATAAAAAAATTATTACACAATAAAAATGTTTGTATGGTAACATTTTAAATCTCAAACATTATTGCCCTGTAAAAGGACTACACGAGATAAGAAAACGGATGCTATTGAAAAGAAAATATAGGATGCGTTAACTCAAAACATAACTATCATATGAATGATTCAGATCTAAGATCCACCTACAGAATAACACTCTTCATAAGAAACAGAGGTACATTTTATTCTCGTTGTGACGTTATTAACTTACGATATTGTACTTAATTTAGCTAAACTTTAACTGTCCGTCCTAGAATAGTTTGGGCTATATGTTTTAGATATCTATGTTTAAACGATTCAAAAGGTATATACGTACATATTTTTCCATTTACCCATAAAAGTGGAAAATAGTTTTAAAATTTAATTAATTCGGATTATCTTCGTTATTCTATAAATTAAGAAATTATATTCGAAAAATCCATTTGGACATTATCATCAATATAAACTATCCAATCAAAATTATTCGCATCTGTTGGTTTTTTAAGATAAATTGTGCTTCGTTAACATGAATTTTGTTTGTGCTTATTAATTAATATATATATTTGTTATTTTTATATTTCAACATTATTAGTTTCTGTGCTGTGATTGGTGTTCTGTTAATCCTCTTAATGAATTGTTTTCTGTAGATTTTACGTTTCTTCTCTATTTCGCAAATGTATTTTGAGACATTTTAACAGCATTATCTTTGTAGGATGGCCTTGATTGGACAGTTATGGGCTTGATTCTCGATGTCACTACAAGGATTAATTGTTGTTATAGTTTGTGGAAAACACGCCAATGACTCGACGTCTCTTGAGAACTACCAGATAATGCACTTTGACTTTGTTTTTGCTGACAGCTGAAGCCTTTCAATGTTTTTCCAACTTTTTTAAATTGACATATTCTTGCTGTTCTTTATTACTAACACAAAACTAATAATGACATGGTTTTAAACACAACTTTTACCTAGATTTTACAAACAAAAGTACTTATTTTCAATCTTTATATGACACCCACAATCTATCAGTTGTGCTTATTTGCTGAAGGAATATAACGTAATCGATACTAATTCACAAGTTTTGTTAGCCTATTGATCAGTAAGATCATTGTTTCTCGCATGAAAGCGTGGCGTGTGCCTAACACGTGTTTTCTCACAAGAATCACGCACGTTCACTTCTAGAATTGAAAGTAGTTGTAATAACGACTGCATATTATACAGTAACTTGTTTCATATATACAGCCACACTGTATATATGATAACAACCAAAAATTTTAAATGCTAAACAAACGACATAGAGTTAAGTATTTACTATCTCTAATATATAATAATAAACATACTGTCTTAATTTTATTAATTAGCTCTCTTTGAGGTGGAGTTATTGCAAAAGTAAACAGTTTTTGAAAAAAATTTTCAAATGTTTACAGATGATTTTGTTTTGTGAACAAAACTTTTCTAATTTAACAATTTATCATTAATCAATAGAACCAAACTGGCAGATTTTGCTCATTAACGAACTAATTTAAGTTTCAATACTCCAATCGAAAATTTTCGAAGCTATGCGAAGCGGATACATAATTCTCTGAAACACTCAAGGATGTTGTAAGACTAGCACTATAAATCAGCCTTTTCATACATAATAATGTCGCATAACTAAAATTTATGTTAAATAAATTCATACTGCTTAAAATTTGATTCGAAGAAATGTTTTGTATGTGAATATGACACATCAAATAAATACCTATAACATCACAATTACATTCCTGGAAACATCATAACAAAATATAAAATCACAATTTCAAATTTAATTAAAACGTAAATAATATTTTCATCATTAATTTTATCTTGAACAATAATAATAAATATTTCATAACACAGCATGTTACTTTGTCAATAAATTTAATTAAAAATAATAATATTGAATAATCAATTTTTATTCACAATAATAATAATATTAAAAAAATTTATCAATAAAATTAGATAACATTATTAATAATAATAATTAAATTAAAAGAATATGTTAAATTGAATAAATTATGTAAAGAAAGTTTGATAATTTTATTACAATGAAAAAACTTAATTCAATTAAGAAAATCACATAATTGTGTATTGTAATCAGTTTTATATTTAGATCTCAATCCGGATGGGCTGAGTGAGCAATAATGGAGTTCCACATTCTGTCAATGAAATTGTATTAATAATAGCAAAAATAAGAACGATCTGGATGTTAAAGGGTGAATTTTGGGTCTCCTTTTTTAAGTTTAATGTAAATTGAGCAAACATAAACACTTTTTAACACTCTGGATTTTTTCGAAAAATTCTTCGGTTTCGAGACTGGATGCTATTACAAATGTCTAATTTTCTTTCATTTTTTTAAAAGTTCTAGAAGTTTATTCTGCATAGAATTAATAGATTCTAACATATCTGCATAGAATGCATAGATTATAACAAGAAGAAATGATAATAGTTACAATGAAAACCACCTGAAACTTTCTGATCCATCTAAAAAAAAGAGGGTTACTAAAAAAAACAAAAAATGATACGGCAATATCATGATCTTAATTATTTAAACTATTCTTAACACTATTCCAGTGACTTAGAATGCGGTGCTCTTTTTTGCAAACGTAAGTCTATCCAGGTGTAGGTCTAGTTACAAGACTATTGTATTACATTTAATAATAAAATCTTCATTTAATTTATGTGAAAAATACTGAGTCTAATCACTCGTTAGCAATTTAAAATCTGCCTAGTTATACAAAATTTATGAGAATTTTTATTCAAATCACCTGAAAAATTTATGGGTAGCTTAAAATTTATCCACTCTAGTTATTTTGTTCAAAAACAATTTAATAAGGAACTAAAAATAATCCGCGAAAAATTTTGACGACTAGAATTCTCAACTAATTTGCCACCAAATGTTTGAATACTTCAGTAAAATTTTAGAAATGCAAACAACAAAATTTTGTCTGTATACAACATGTATACAACTATTTATTGACAATGTTCCGCCAGTTTCTTTAAATTTATAAATATGCCACATACAATGATGCTTGACAATCACAGCGCCAGGGTAACCAAATGGGCGGTGGGTAATATTAAGATTTGGATTTGTCCAATACTTTTTTACATTGGATTTGTGGTTTTGTGTATATGGTAAAAAAAAGCCGATTGATCTCCAAAACTCAGGTGCTAGATCTTCCTATTTGTGCTTATAACTCTAAGTATAAAGAGAATAATTAAATTAATTATTGAAAATAATGTGGATATTACGAAAGTATACAATTAGTTTTTAAAGGTTCTTGGTATTGTTTTTAATAATTAGGTATAACTACAAGTCAGTAGAGATTGCAAGTCCAATTATTTTCGGAACCAACAGAAGGATTGTAATATTTTATGCTTAGTTCACTCTTATAAACGTAGACTACTAGCAGCAAATGGTAAAACACCTGGTAAAAATGTTTTCCAAAGATTTTTTAAGTTTCATGGTGATAAAATTTTAATAGGCATTCGTACCTTTATGTTTTACCCTGATTGGTATTGTATATGTGATACATCACAACCTCAAATTTTCATCAATTCCTAGTCATTCATCTTAATATCGATGTGGCCACCACTTCCAGTTGATTAAGGAATGATGGCCACATTTGGTCTGGTAAACATGGATACAACAGAGTATGCTTTTCTAATCAGCCTGATAGAAATAACAAAGAATCAACAATTTCATTTTAATCTGATACAACCGCTATAATAGATCCGATACTTTATCCAGTCAAAAAGTTTTTAGGTCTTATTTTAACTTCTAACATAGTCAGAGAATAGCATAGTCAGAGAAAACCAAAGTAAATAAAAAAAGACCTAAAATTGCCAATAAAAAAGAAAATAAAACTGATAAAACTAGTATGTTCATCTCTCTAGGACACTTCAGAAGATATGACAAGTCGAGATACAGAAAAGTTTTTTATAATTATGTTCATCTTAGAATTTTTTCTTAAATTAAAGTTTGGTTAGATATAAACATTTTGGAAAAAATACCACTATTTTGATTTTTATAGCATATCGTAGAAAACTACAGCCATATACCCCTGACCCTATTTAATTACTTGATTTTATTTGATATTTTTAAGAAAAATTTTCCATTTAATTTAGTTTGTAGAAAGATTATATGAAAAAGAAAACGTTGAAGAAGAGACTGTCAATAATACTTAAACATTGATTATAAATTATCGAGCTTTGTTAAAAATATAATATAAAATAAATAAATATTTTAATAAGGAAGTGGACTTCAAATTGATTTTTTTACTTAGTTTAACCTCATCTCTATTATGAATTGTTAAGTAGAGATTGTTATTATTATTAGTTTTATTATTGCGTAGTTGTTACTTAAATGAATTCCGCCTATGACTATACAAAAATCTTTTCATTTTTTATGCTCTTAGTTCACATAGATTTTATAATATATACGATTTTGTGAATATATCTTTAAAATTAAATTTATTTATGTAATATACAATAAAGTAAAGATATGTTTACAATGTTGTATTTGTTTATGTTGTAAAGATGAGTTAAACAATGATTGCCGAATACTTTTAATTAATATGAAAAATTTTAAATGCGATATACATACATGTTTTGAAATTGCAAATTCGTAGACAAGTATTACTACTTATTTTCAGACTAACCCTAAAAAAACTCTTAAAGTTGTGCTACTTCTACGAAAATATCCCCTTTATTAAATATCAGCAAATGGAAATTTTAAAATGCTTTATTTAATTTTCTAATTAAAAAATATAATATCCTTATGGACACTTCAAATATTTTTTTTAAATATATTATACTAATATATCAAAAAAGTATTGTATCCCCTTCAAAGTAGATCCTTTTTTACGCCAAAGAATAGCTGAATCGTTAAAACATTTTTTAGACTCTGCCTAATAACAAGACGCAAAGTCTCTTTTATGTCACCTATCCACTGAAAACAGATGCTTCACTAAGATTTGTTAAGTTTTTGGTCAGAAATCCGTTAACAATGATAACGCTGCTTCGTTTTATTGTTTTCCACAAATATTAATGTTTTCGACAAGAATTTGCAATTTGAACTTTAACATGCACTACACACATGCAAAATTTAAAAAAATCCTTGATCGATATTATCATCCTTTGTAAAAATCTCAAAAGACACATTGACATTGAACATAACGCTCCAATTTCGTGTTATACATCTTGTATTTTTTAATAAATTGAAATATTTTAAATCTATTTCGTATTTTTTTAGGTAATACGATAAAAGTTGAATAACAGCTTGCACTGTAGAGCTGTTTTAAAAATAATACAAAAATATTTATAAAAATTACAACATAATGTATAACAATATCGATACTGCTTTAAACAGCATTTAAATACATAATATAGGATAAAAAACCAGCTATTATTAAACCAACATTACTTATTGTTGAAATGAAAATATTGTTTTGTTTTTGTACGGTGTTTATGGTACAACTAATGTAAATAAAACACTTATATATTTATAAATTTTATGTGCATAGAGATATTGTAGACATTTCTATTACCATTCATACAAGTACTTATCTATATTATTTTATTTCCTTATTTACACATAATCAATAAATAAATCACTTGAAGATTCAACAGAATAAATGCATTTTCTTTTAGTAAACATTTTTTTTTTTGCTATTTAAATCGCTACTTGAATAAATAATAAATACAACTTTCTTTAACAATAGTTCAGGAAATAATCCTGTAATATTATATAGCTTAGTATAAGTCAGCGTTGTTTCAAATAAATTTGTTTGAGATACTCTTTACTGATATTTGATACAAACGAGGTTACTGACAATGAACTCACTGGCTAATACACAATATGAGTATTATCCTCATGCAAAGCCATTAATATCGCCAAGCCATCATATCAACTCATTGATAAATACACTTCTTAACATTTATATATGGCTTAAAAATCGTTAGTGTAACAACTTTTTTTCTACGAGTTTTGTTATTGTTATCGAAAGATTATGTAAAAATAGATGCAAAAACGATTTTCTCCAACATGTTCTTTGTCGTACGGGATGTTCTTTGTCGTACAACATCAGAATGCTTATTTTCACAATTATCAACGGACATCTGGGTTAATAACGTCGTGGACAAAATTCTATCAATATAATGCCTGTGGGAATAATCGCAAATTTTCAAGCGTGTGGGAATAATGGAGAAGTTCAGAGGAAGAAGTTGTTACACTTATCATAACTAAGCCGTACACAAATTTGTAGAATGAAATGATCAATGACTTGATATGATAAAGGGCACTCAGCCGATTCATAATAAAATTTCATGATCATGAAAATAATTCGTAAACAATTCATTTTTAAATAACGTTATTCAAATGCAAGTATAGTTTTTTACTAATAGCTCTATGGTGCAGTAGACTTTACTCACGCAACCCCATCTCACGAATATTTGTTTCAAAATATATACCATACACCTAGCCATACCTTAAATAAAAACAATAATATTTTCGAAATTTATTATTTTGAAGCCCCTGATGACCTACTGATGCTCAAAAAGCGTTCGATAGTTACTGCGAAACACACATACAATATAGATAGATAAAGACAAAATAAACTCGCCCAGTTGTACTTTAGAACTCACTACATCCGATCAAGTGATAGTATTGTAGCTACTGAACTTATCGCTAAGTGGGCATTTAATTTTCACCTAGCCACGGCATAAGACATGAAAGAAAGGTGGGCGTAGTCAAATAGTTATCTTTAAACCAAGTAACTAACAAAAGATAAAGAAAGATCGGTGTATTTTTCTATTTTTTTTTTTTTTTTGCTATTACACCAAAGAAGGCTTAAACAAGAAAGATTTTCTAGATAAAATGAAACGTTCCGTGATGTCTTATTTTAATTACATTTAAAACAAACACGTGTCAACTTTAACACTTTAATACTAACACTAACTTTTAATTTTGACTATGTAACTTTTGGCCGCTAGTACACTATTTTCTTGCAGGAAATCAGCAAAAATGCAAATGTAATGTAACGGAAAGAAATAATCTTCAAATGAAGATAATCTGAAAATAATGAAGACATGAGATTCACAGTATTATACGGTTTATTCGATTTTTACTCGAAATGGAACTTAAATTTAGACAAACGAAACATTTCCGTTATTTCGAAATATTATAGCAGTAATCATTTTTAATTAACCATTTAAATCAAAAAATTTTAGTATCATATCTTGCTCATTACTTGAAATACCGGAATGTTTTTCTAGCGTTATGGTTTTTAATAGAATAATACTGTTTTGATGAATTCTTCAATTAAACACAGAAACCTAACCAAATCAATAAAATTAATTTGTATTGCCCTTTTTTTAAACTATAACACACCAATGACCTTCTTGGCCATTCAACCTTATAAATTCTTCAATATATATCCATTAATATTCAATCAATGTATTGTATTATTTTATAAAAAAAAATGTAAAAAATGTAATAGTTAAGTTTAAAATTTATATTCCATGTTGACAGTTTTATGGGTTATTCTAAGTTACGATTATCGATTATGTAATATCAAATAAAATATATAACTGAAATTACCAGATGTAACATACTTTTACGCCCTTTGAATATGTCAAATAATAATTTACAATGTTTTATCGAAATAAAATTAGCACCTGAAAAACACTCAAAGTAGTGTCCGTTGGGATATTATTTTAAATGAGGAAAGCAAATGTTCTAAATTTGTGATTAAACCACAATGTAGTTTCACCGTTAAGCAAAATTTTTTCTCCATAATTTTCCTAGTCTTATATATCTATTAAAATGCTTATTATACTACTTTCTAAAATTATATTTTAAATGACAAATATTTATTTACATATTTCACCTTTAAAGTATAATGTTTTTGATTAAAAACCAATATAATACTATATGAAAACAACATTCTAACTTTTAAATATTTCTACTTTAAAAGTATTAAATTAAAACTTAATTTTTTTTAATTCTCCAATCGGTCAAAATTGCAAGTAGTGCAGTAAAAGATGAAAATGGCGAACTCTTGATGGACACCGATTATATCATTAACAGATGTAAGCAATACATAAATAAACTATATGAAAACAGCGATAGTGATCCTTTATCGATAAAAGGCACAGAATATGACTCTGAAATACTAAAAACAGAAGTCGTATTCGCAATCAAATACCAAAAAATGAAAAACTCTTGGTTCTTGAATGGAATAACGACTGAAATTTTAAAACTTTGAACGAATCCGACACTTTGCCATTTTCATACACTTCGTTACAATAAAAAAGTTGACATGTTAAAAAATTGTTGAATATACATAGTATTCTATCTAATCTAGGTGCTATCTGAAATTCTGTTTTTTTTAACATTTTTCCGTTCTGAAATTGTAAAAGACTCGTCTAAAATTATCCTGTATTATTGGATCAATATAAGATATTTTGTTTGCATTAAGAGGTGGGTGCAGAAGTTCTTTAAAATGATTACCCCAGTCGTATGATGAAATATTGATAGTGACCAAATAAATGACTATTACGCATACTTAAATTTTTTTTATATTTTTGTCTTTCTGTTCTGTGTTAAATTGTGCCAGGGTAAGTATGTCAAAATTTATTCAACAAAGTGTACAAAAGCTAAGGAGTCTTGTAACATTTTCCATAAAACCTTTTTTGTTTACAAATACGGGAACTTGTGCATGCAAATACGTGAATATAATTCTGTAATTGCCTCATTTAGGTGCAACTTTCCGATTGTTTTAATGCAATACAAATGAGGAGGAAGATATGTTTCATTTTATAAGTGCTGAACCATGGTTGCGAGAAATAAGAGTGTCCTGCCTTGGTAAATTATAATTGATTTTTGATTATCATCTTGCACACCGTAAACGATTGAAATTAATAGCATTAAATAAATATGAAAAATTGGCTTGGAAATACAGATACATCAACGTCCAAGAGTTCAATTATTAGATTTATAAATTTAACTTAGTTAAATTTATTAGTAGTTTTTTATTTTGTTGCATTTTTTATTTTTGGTACTTCGTTGGTACATTTTAAACGCTTTACAATACTTCTTTACAATAAGTTTGCTCGGAATAGATGGCCTGTCCAATTATTTTTATAGCCAATAGTTAGATTGTAATATTTTATGCGTAGTTCGTTTCTATTAACGTAGGCTACGAGCAGCACGTCCAAAGTGATACTTTTATGTTTTATCCCGATTGATATTGTAGATGAGTTACATTCTAACCTCAAAATTTTTAGTCATTCATTTTTATATCGATGTGGCCATCTCCCCCGGTTGATTAAGGAGAGATCGCTACATTTGGTCTGGTATTTATTTAACGCTACTTAATATTCAGGGGAATAACCTGCATTTTTCCTGGATTCAAATATCTTACCCAACCTTACCCAACGTGCATGTGACATGGATTGTGGCAAGTAGCGAACGAGCATTAAATACATTTTACTCTTTTATGAAAATCCTTACAATAATTTTTATACAAAAGAATTCAAAACAAGGCTGACAGCAAAATTGAAAAGAAAAAAATTGGAGAGGAGTGACGTTATATGAAAAGGAAAAAACGACGTAATTGGAGGTAAGGGTACCAGGAAATGTTGAAATTTAAAATTTTAATCGCTAATCAACTTATTCATTTAGCATTCCTTAGAGTTAAATGGAAGAGCATGTTGGTCAACATTTCTAATAAGCAAACATGACACTTTTATTAAAGGCCCCGTTTCTAATTTTAGATAATATTGTCGTAAATTTACTGGATTATTTTTCGCCGTTTGAATTATTTAATTTGCTGATGAACTATTTTAAATGGTTGAACTTTCATATGAATGAGACAAACCGTGTAAATAAAAATGTTTTGTCTGTCACGAATCAATATTGTCACACCTTGTAATAATATAATATATTTATTTTCAGTAGTTAGAATAAAATGAATAAAACATTTAGTATTGTTTAGCTTATAATGTTAGTAATTTTATTAGGACTCCCAGAGTTTTAAGACAGTTAACTTCTTTATACAATCAATTTATTAGATTCATTTTTGTCTATATAATAAATTAAATAATCCGCACCCAATATCAACCGTGAACTCCAATTAAACAATGCATTGAATATAAATACACAGTTAAAATGAATTATGTTTATTATTTTATTATAAAATATTTTAAACAACACAAATTAGATTATAGGAATTTTGATAGGTGTGTTAAATTTAATACCCAATTTCCATAACTAAAGAAAAATACTATTAAAAATATTATCGGTAAATTGATGCTGTGTGAGAAAAGATGCAAGTCAGCATAATCGTTTTGGACAAAGCAGTGTGAACAGTGAGTGTATGAGTGATGTAAGAACATTCGAAAATAAAAACCAATTGGGTTTGCTCTGAAGGTTATTTATAATACTTACACATACCTGAAATAACAATAAAATAACAATTAAAAGCCTTTATTCCCGTTATGTTTATTTATCACCTTAGTGACACTTTAGTTCAAATTATTTTTTTTTTTTAATTCAATTAGTATTAATTACATTTTTTTTATTCAGATTTTTCACAAAACACTTGTTTAATTCTTTCTTTAGTAAATCATTCTCATCTAGTGTAGCGTGTCTTGTTGACATCATAGTACGTAGTTGATAACGCGGCAAAATTAAAAATCCAATTAAAGAGACTCCGACACATTATAGCGTGTCGTGTTTTTCTTTACATACATATGCTGGGAATTGAACCCGACACCTTTCAATTACTAGTAGTAAGTAGTATCAACGACACCACTGATGTGTTGGTTATGAGTTCACTACTATCGATTTGTGTGTTTTTAAAACGGAAATTCACACATAGTTTCATTTCATATTAAAAACCTGTAAACTTTTTGCAACAATCTTGATCTCGCCTCTTCTTATCTTTATAAAGCTCAGCTTAATTTTACTAATCTGCCATGTGGCAAATATTAATCAATGACACAGGATGTACAACTAAATAGACTATCAAATAATTGTTCATTTATTGATCAACAAATAGAAATAATCTGTAGTTGCATGGGGCTCTCAAAGTCTTAAAAATATTTATGTATAGCCACTATTCTAAGTGCTTATATACAGAAGCAGGACACTTTTTTTTAGGATTGAGATCCCAAAAACAAAAGCAAAAACAAAGAATATATTTCAAGTTGAAATTTTCAAAGTCAATCTCTCCATCCAATAAAGTTAAAATGTTTTGTGTGCGGGAAAGCTTTATAATTCGATTGTAGAAACTGCAATAACTCCGAAAATTCAACAATTTATATAACTGGGAAAGCTTTATCTATGGTGGTATGTACGCTTATATATTATTAGTCCATCTATTTCCACAAACTTATGAATTTTTCTAAAAGGATTGTCTCTGTATTCTACAATTTGATGGCCATTTTGAGCAATTAGTCTTATTATAATAAAGAAAGTTTGTTTAAATATCTTAAATATACTTGACTATGAGAATTGTTAAGAATCGTATGCAATAGGTCTGATATATTCATCAATTACTATCGTATTTCTTTGTTTACAAACTTGAGACTATTTTATCTGACTAAAATTTCGTAACTTTTTTTGTTTATTAGAAACATGGTCACGGGTGAGCAGGCGAACAACTGCTGTCGGATAGATAGAAAAATATTTACAAGGTGATTTTAATGAGCACTTCAATAATATGATTTTCTGTCTTTCATAATTATTTCTAAGCATAAACACGCGTTAACCTTTATGTCCCATATACATGAATGATATCATAAATTTAATATACTCTATGATATTAAAATGCATAATCGAAACCTATAAAAACTTTGAACAGCGTAAATAAATAGAATTATTATTTTTGTTTAATATAGTAATTAATTCAATTGAATTTTTATAGAAAAAGTTTATAACTTGAATCATAAACAAAACTTTTATGTCATGAACAACAAAAGAATATTAATTTCTAATGAAAGGAAATTCATATAATAAATGAAACTCGTTGAGAAAATCAATGGTTATGTAGGATTTCGATTATTTTTCATATTTTATAAAAAAAAAACTTCTTATATATTTTTATTCAATACATCCTTCTTTATTGCCTTAAACTGCCTTGTTCTTCCGCGACTGCCTGTTAAGGTTAGCTTTTCCTCTTTCTCCAAAAATTTAATTTAAACAGATATGATTTTCTGTGACCAACAAATATTTAATTTCCATTTTTTTAAATTATTACAATTTAAAAAATGTACATAGGATTCGAACCGTTTGTCCAGTGAAAAATACTTGTATAAAAATACCGACTTATAGTTTTTATTTTATTGTTATAAAATACTTGTAATTATATTTATTTGGAATTGAAATTTTATGAGTAATTTTCATAGAATTATTACCTCATGAACGATTTTCCACCAAATTAAATTATTTGCGGTTAATGCATTAACATTTGAGGTAACATATATATTATGGCATACAAGAAACGGCATACCCGGTTGCAAACATTGGACATCGAACGACCTTGGTTTTTCTTTATGAAAAATAAGAAAAGATAAATAAATTGACAAATGAGAAATTATTGCTCATATTATCTTTAATCTCAATTTAAACGTTGGCCAATTATCGAAATAGTTGATAGGTATGTGTGTAAGTGATAATTATATTATTCGTAAGATTTGAAAAATTCTTACAATAATATATAATAAATAAAAATGAAATATAGGTCATATGTGTGTGTTCCTGAAGATTAAATATCTTGCGAATAAATTATCGATTTTATGAATTTTGGTGCCATTTGCAATTTTGATCTCAGAAGATGAATACAAAAGACACAGAGAAAAAAATTATTGTTTACTAGACTGGTATAATAAGAGATCGCGGGTGATTTGAGTGAAGTTCTTTCTGTATGGCTGTATTTTTTCCACTATGAAAAGCGCACTATGGGAATTACAGAAACTACGTTCTCGTAGGAATCAGCACTGCACGCCCATCCGCTTGAAAGAGGTGAGTGGTAGATTGAGTCAAAACGGTGAGAGTAAGTATAATCTTTCACACATATATATATTTATATATATATATATATATATAAATATATATATATATATATATATATATATATATATATATATATATATATATATATATATATATTATTAGTCCTGAAAGTAGATGAGTTAAGGACGTTTCTAAGACTAATGACTTTAATTTATGGAATTATTATAATATTTTACAGTTAAGCATCATAAGAAATTTGTTTTGTACCCCTCATATTACCTTATGGCTTAATTTATTTAAATATTTACATAACGTACCTTCGATAACGTCCTCTCTAATACAAATAATCATCCAAATCGGACTATACAATCAATACACATTTGTTTCCAACCGCTTCCTCCTTAGCACTTTATCAGATCTATGTATATTATTTACTAAGACTTGCCCTGATAAATGTGCAATTCATCAAAGAAATACACATTATTAAAATCAATTAACCATTTTTACATAAACATATGGTTTACAGAGATATTCGGAAATATAAAAGGATATAAAATAATGCCCAGAAAATATTATATAAAAGTGAAATTTATAAAAAACACAATGAACCTTATGTTATTAATCCTATGAAAATGGTTTGTTTGTGAGGACTTAATCACATATTTATAATAGGGAATATAATCCCCCAATAATTATATCAATCTCCAAAATATATGTTTCGGGTAGAAAAGGCATATCATAATAGAAAATATTGTTTATGAGTTATGTTCTCCTTGTTGCTTCGTCTAAAAATCGGTATACTGCAAAATTAATTTAAGCGGTTTGCTAATAAAGCGTGTTTATGGATACATTTTTAAACTATAATTTACCCACGACCACGCAAACAAACCACATGAATAATTTCTCATACCATATACCATTTAACTAACACCATACTGAATATATCATTCAGGAAACTGAAAGTCCCAGAAAATTCATTAAAAAAATTTCGCTTCATTGGGAGATGTGTTACATATAAATAATGCTAATAAAAGTATGTTAATATAATACCATAATACATAGTAAAATACCAACAAATGATCAGAATCGGATTCGTGTTGACTTTAATAAATATCATTTTTTTAACCCAATGTAGCTATGCAAGGCGAAAGCTGGATTTGAAACACATATAAGTCTTGCAAAAATAATGTTTCATCAATATACATTTTTTGATAACCTCCATGTATTAAAACTTGTTCACTGCACATGTTTCATAAAAAAAAAAAAAAAAACACTAAACAAAACAAAAAACAAATGAATTAAGACAACTAATTGATTTAAAATTTGTTATGAACATATTTTTAAGCATCGCTCTCATTATCATTAAATAAATGGATATTCGTAGAAAATTATTTTTTACGCAAGTGCATTCAAAAGAAGCATGCGAATACATCCATTTTTTATTAACAGTTTCCTATTTTAAATAATCGATTATCTACTAATGAGTGTATAAATTAATATTATTAGGAATATATGATTATTAGACAGTAAGTAAGATATAAATTCCATGGTCAGATGATTATCGTATTTGCACTTGTTTAAACAAAACTTATAAATATGTATAGTAAAATTATGCAAATAGAAATAAAGGATACAATTTTTTTATACAAAAGCTGAAGTTTGGTATATGTGTATAATCATTTCAAATGGCCTTTAAAAAAAACTATAAAATAAAATATCATAAAAAATTTATGAATTATTATATTCTATAATTGAAAAATATAAATTGTATTTTTGTTTGTTTAACAAATTGAATAAATATTAAATAAGAACAAAAGGGTATTTGACGACTAATGAAAAAGAGTTATTATTTAAAATGCTATACTTTATTAATATTTTATGGTTATCTATTATTTTTACGATAAAAATCGATGTAAAACTATGAATTGAAAAATCGATTTTTCAACGTGTAGTAAGTAGTACTCGCCAATGAAAGCTCGTGAATGTAGTTATGCATCATCTGTTTCTCACTAGCCATTTTGAACACGTAGATGTTATGTGGGAATCGTTTGACTTAGTCGATGTGACCGCTCCCGTATTTGTCTTTTGAATGCAAAGACAGCACCACGTGATAACGCATACATAATTTTGGAAATTTGTATACAATATCTGTAAATTTAGTATGGAATTCCATAATTTGCAAGTAGATTATTAAATTTAAATTTAATTGATAAAATATTTAATATTCTTGCAACATCAATTTAAACAATATTTAAACTAAAAACTAAGCTAAGCTAAATATGATTCAACTAAATAAATTAAAATATAATATACTTAAACTTTTTAAAAGTAAAATTAATTCTTTTTAAAACACTCGAAAAAAATAGCAAACTCCTTAAGATAGATTTCATTTGTTTTATCTATATTTGATATCACTAAACTTGGATCAAATCAGAGATCGTTCTGAAAAAACGACCAAAACAATGAAAAAATATTATATAACTTTAATTAAGACTTTCACACAATTACTTATTTTAAAACTAATTCTTTTAATACTAATTCTTTTTTATTGAAATTGAATAATATCCTCTTAGACCATCGGATTTCAATAGAAGTTCGGGCAAGATTTTCTCCCGTATGCCTTTGAGATTAATGAAAGATGAAATCAAGGAAAGTAATGTATGTGAAATTATGGGGTTTCCTGACTACATCTGGTTGAAAATTTTTATTGTAAAGAAAAGCACATGTGATGCGACGATTTTCTTCCTTATGCCATTTTAAGAATCAATAGAGGTGTATTAGTTCTATTTAAAAAAAAAATAAGGTAAACGGGCTACTGGCGACTAATTATTACCTAAATATGTAACATTAACATGTTAGTGTCTGTGATTTTCTCTTTTTTTTTTCATGAAAGTTAGTTAGTATTCAAGTTAAATAACCTACAAAAAAGGTATAACCTTGGCTTGTGAAAATCAAAAATTGTACTGTGGAAAATTTTCAGTTTTGGTGCACGATTTTCTCCCGTATAAATCGAAGATCAATATATAAATAAATAATAATTAAAAACTATTTTTTAAAACAAGCTTTTATATCATATAAATTGTAATGACCTTATAAGTAGTAAAAGTTTTTTTTTTTCAGCGAATTCAAATAAAATAATAATAATAAATAATAATCGCTGGCTAACTAAAAACTCCAGACGGATTGGAATAACAAAGTTTGTGTTCAGCATAATATTTTTCAAAAACCTGCTATCATAGTCTCAGAAACTAATCATCTGATAGTTATATTGCATAAGCTAGTATTAAAAATTAGTTCGTCATTTTGCATCTAAAGTGACTTCAGTTTTCTACTTTGTTTCAGAAAGCCCTTTTGTTTGATATCCATACAGGAATGCATTAAACATGACTAGTCCGCCAACTTGAGTATACTGCCATATTTGATGTAGAATGACGTAATATAGAATTCATGGTTAAAAAGCGTAAATGAAATAGGTAATAAAGGAGAATTATAATTACACATAAAGAAACTCAAACTTGTCAGCATTGTGGTAACCTAATTGTGGTAGTAAGAGTCGGAGATTTTGAGAAATTATTTTGAGTTTATGCTGTTCATACAAAATTAGATTTACATTAAGTAGTTTTAACAGAAAGTATATCTTCTAATGATAATATTCGATATATATATATATATATATATATATATATATATATATATATAAATATATATATATATATATATATATATATATATATATATATATATATATATATATATATATATATATATATATATATATATATATATATATCGAATATTATCATTAGAAGATATATTCCATTTTATATCTGTACATAAAAGATATGCTGTTTTTTAAGGTGCAATATTATTTGTTTAATCTAAATACCAATATATCTCTCTCATAACTAAAAACTCTTGTATAATACAACGGTAAATATAAATATTTTATTCGCGGATGAGATCATTTATACATTTTTTTTTTCTTATTTGATCTCAAGGTTGTTTTCTATATTAATAAATATTATTTACATTTTTTATTATATAAATGTAAATATGTACCATATTGAATGTTTGTTGTTGGTATTTAAAATGAATGCAAAAAATTAAAATATTTAAATATAAACAAATCCGTGTTTCATAATTGTATGCATAAAAAGTAAATTTAAAATTGATTAATTTTTTTAAATTGTATTATTTCATGTTATTCAAATATTGTATAGTGTATCATTTTCATTTCCTATTAAAATGATAAATTGTTTAAACATAATTTTAAAATAATTAAATGTATTCCATGTCTATTTCCATCGTTAATAGTTTCCTTCAAATTCTTCGATTACTAATAAGAAACCCTGTTCAAACTTGAAATGATAGAAGTGAAAATACAGCTATAGGATATCAAATACAGAGACTTTTAGATTTCTAATCAGATATGCTACAAATTATACAAGTGTTGACCTAATTTGATCTCTCTTAACTTTTCCGTTTGTATATTTGATAGTTTAAATGTTATTCCCACTGTTTTACTTGATATAACAACAAAAGTTGTAGAAAATATCAAAATTCTCAGTACCTGACAATCGGAACACAAAAAAACAAAAGATTTCATAATTACAAAAACAAATAAATAAAACTTATGGGATTAAATGTCATTTTTTGTAATTATTCAATAATTTTTGTTGGACTTTTGATATACACTTTATATGCAAACAATTGAATCAATTATATGTTATAAAATGCGGCAGTTAAAGTACAAATTTTAGCCACTCGTGGAGCAATAATCGATTAAATAGAGTATACACAGTACGAATAACAAATTGTTAAAATCCACTGTTTATTGTGTTTAATAAAGTATTAATAGTGAAGGTTTCTTATATATACATTGATTTCAATTATGTATCATATTTTCTCGAAATTATTTTATAAACTAATTGATGTGTGATGTTAATAATGATAACAAAGGAATTCTTTTTTTTTTCAGAAACTGAAATATAAGGTACAAAATGTTTCATGTCAACGACTCTTAATAAAAATAAAAGACTAAAATAGAACAAATTGCTTCCTCGTTTAAATGATTCGTGTTTCAAAGTCAAGGTAGGTCACATGTTTTACTGTAATTATAATTAATAGAAGAATAATAACGACAACAATTACTTTAAAAACTCGTGTTATAATATACACACAAGAATACTCGTATATACATCCCATTAGCTCAGCCCCCGCTCCCCTCCAACCTGCTCAACCACATATCATAACATACATTCATGTATTGACGGATTCTTTTATACAATGCATGTATGCATAAAGATATTACTTACCTTACATTTATTATATCAACATAAATACCATACAAGAACTTGTTAATAATATTACTTTCATAATTTCTTAGTATTATGTAAACGAAAGTTAAGAAGTAAAGTAGTACAAGACAAAAATAATAATATAGAAATATACATTGATATACAGAGAGTTTCTGACATCTTATATTAAAATGATTGGATTAATGTTCCAAAATTTTTGAAAGAAATGTCACATGTTATGCTTGAAAATGCATGCCTGACTACTATATGCGCGACTGTAGCACCAAAACATATACAAACTAAAGAAGGTTATTTATTTCAAGACTATTTAATATTTAAATTTTAAAACATTATTTTAATACATAACAGACGTGTAATTAACCACCTGAAAGAAGGTCATAAATAATATTAGGTATCTTGTCAAAAAAAGTAAGAATAATGTTCTGAGGGAATAAGTATACAATTTTTATATAATAAAAAGTGATATTAATAATATTGCAAACTATGTTTTATTATTAAAAGAAAATACTTAAAATTTTAACAAAATACTTGAATTAAAAATATTAAAATTTTATTTCAGTTTCAATTTACATTAAGTATTTCAGTTAATCGAATCAGCTTAAAAGTATGTTTACTGGCTCGACAATTACTAACACGGCCCTTAATGCCTACATTACCCACTTGGTGCGCTACAGTTGTATTTGGCCCTACTTATCAAGAATCCACCCATAACAATTACAAGATCTCTTGTTAAATAAATACAACAAGAAATCGTTTCTTGGTAGCTTAATAATATTTACTACAAAAGCATTCATATATACCAAATTTTATTCAATTTATTCATTATGAAGAAAAAAATTCCTAGTAACCGTTAACCTGCATAGTACGAGGAAGAAAATTCTCAATCGATTGTTGCGCCACGAGTAACCAAAATTTGCAAAACATTTGAATTAAAGAAAATAAAATTTTTAAAAACGTAAACAAGATCGGCGTATAAGTCGTAAATATATATTGAACATAATAAAATTAAAAGAAATTTAATTGCATTTAATTAAATACCATTTCCATTAAAAATTGAAAAATTTGAAATTTTCCATTATGCTAAATTCTGTATGATTTTATTAAAAGAAAATCTACGAAAATTAATTTTTAAAATTAGAAATCAAATCATTATTAAAGCAACATTTAATGAATTTTCATGATTATAACAGCCATTACTTTCAACTCACAATAATTACTCGAAAAATACTAGAAATAATCTATATATTCCATAAAGCATTTAATGTTCAACTACATCGTAAATACAACTCTGCCAATATTACATTTTATTTTTGAAAACAAATATTCGACAAAATGATTCATTTTACATATTAATATATTATACGCGACATTTATGAAATATATGAGGAGATATTAAATTTATTACACAGTCCGTAATATTAGAAAATATTAAAGATATGTACTAAAAAATATGAGGATAGGTATTTATAGAATAAATTAGTCGATTTTTGAATGTGGGTCTACCCATCTGCTCACTATTAAGAGAAACCATAGAAGATACAACGAGCTAAAATTCTGACATAAAAAGTGAGTGAAAGTTCCTTAATGGTCCATTTTTAAAGGACGCGAGAAAAGAAGAGAACCGTTTACACAAAAAATATTTGCTTCCGAACATCCAACAACCCTTATTTGAAACAATCTTCGTTAGACTGTCAACCGTTTACAATAGCAGTTTAAACACATACATAATTATAGTATAAGACAGGATCTCAGGGCACGATTCTGCAGGTGTCTGTTTTTTTGATACAACTAAACAATGGATTAGGGGTAAGTTGCGTATCAAAAATTAGCCACAATTACCTGCAATTAATTTTTGTATAATTAATTCGCTAATGTAAGTTGCAGTTATATGTTTTTTAAATAAATTTTACGGATCGAAAAAAACAGATTACTAGCTCTCAGTCAGCCGCAGCCTTAGGATTGCCAGGTGTAACAGGTATATTAGTGTTTTCTTGCTTCTAAGCGAGACAGCACTATACGCGGCGCTGACATACGTAGAAGACATACATAGAAAACGCGGCGCTGACATACATAGTAAGACATACGTATGATATTATAAATCGCTTATTTTCAGTGTGGAAAATTTTTTTTCCTGTAGATATACCGATCATTTTGTGAACCTTTTTATATACGGAATGTAATGTTAAAATAAAATATACAATATTTACATTAAAAAATCGAGAGTGAAACAGTTTCTCACATCATATTATTTTTTAACTTTTGATGGTGGGAGTATTTATTATTATTTGTATTTTATAAGTGTAAATGCACACTCCCATCATGAATTTGAGTTCCATCAAAATAATTTGTTGTGAGTAAACTTTCACACATACATTGTCGATGATTAAAAGAAATATTGTATTTTTTATTTAACTAGCAGCCAATGTATTCATAATTGAATTTAAATATGCTCAAAATTAGGTATATTTTAGCTGCTGCAAAATTAAATTAAATATTCACCATATGACGTTGGCAGATAAATGTGAAAAAATAATATAATGTTAGTATCAAAATTAGGTGCTTTTATGGTGTGCCTTCAATTAATAAAACAATTTAATCAAAGTTACCAAAAAATTCCACTCAAAATGAATCACTGATGAAAAGTGTCAAACTAGCATATTACACGGATTTTAAGAACATAGTAGCGCCTAAAAATAATTTAGTACTTCCATTGTATTATTACAATTATTATTTCAGAATTATGGTTGAAATGAAACATAATGACTTTTTTTATTTAAAGTTTGAGCATTTAATTTCAATTGCAGCAGCTAAAAAGCACTTTCGTATTTTGACCATATTTAAATTTAATTTTGAGCACATATTTCTATTCTTTCAGTATAATACTGCTGGATTGATACTTTTTTTAGCAGTTATTAATTTTAGTGAATCACTACAGTAATTGTTATTGTAATTTTGAATAAATTGGTTTATTGACTGCTCATCATAAAAGCACCTTATTCTGGTTTGACTTAATTTTATTTATTAAAAATTTGTGTACCTAATTTAATTTTACAGCACCTAACAACACCTACTTTTGAGTATATTTAAATTCTATTTTAAATACTTTGTTAGCTTGACTAGTATACGTACTCCGCAAATCAAAAGAAAAAAAACGATTGGTATAGATCACACAAACCATATAACCACTCAGCACCCATATAAAAAGAGATCATCCCTTCCCTAAACTATCAAAGCAAAAAGAAAAGAAAAAAAATTATTTAAATATTAAATTTTCAAAAATTGGTCAACTAGTAACTTATAATTTATAACGTATAATTAGTTGATAAAAAAAAAATCACAACAAGGTTGGTATGATCATGTAAGAGATCTCTTTTGATTATGTGTTTCTAATAACGTCCACTTTTTAAGTGACGAAATGTGTCACCTCAGCCCCTTTAATACTTTATAAAGTCTCTGTATTAACATTATACTTTGTTAATTAAATAATAATATTGAACACAGAATATAGAACAATATTTATAACATATATCAACTTGTGGTTTTAAATTTATTATTATATAAAATTTTACAGTACGAACTCAAATGAAATAATTCAAGTGTAACTACTTAAACGTTGTATCGTATATATTTGAATATATAATATTCAATTATAAATACATATCGTAATATTTTAATACAAATCGTGTTATGTAAAACCGATTGTATACATCAAAAAGTGCGTACAATTATTGTTATACTTTTGGTTTTATCTTTCCGTACCAGTAGTAAAGGTTAAAAAGTTATTTAAACTATTAATTTATTCTTCTGACATGATATAAATAATGTTGTAATTTGAATAAAACCATGTGAAGATAATAAGTACCAACGAGTATTATCAGGGGCCGAAATTCGGATATCTCTAACATATTCTTAATAACTGATTAAAATAATTTTTTCATGATAATTTTAACAGTTAGTTTATTATTATTACTTGTTTGGGTAGATAAAACACCATTTATCGTATACTAATTCTAATGTCTTGAGATGCATGTTTGCAGTATCATTATTTACCTTTTTTTTTCTATTATTCAATCAAAAATGCAATTCCAAAAATAAATGAACTTTTTTTAATGGTAGTAAAGAAAAAATATATAGACTTTAGTAACTTATTTAAAGAATGATTTACACTCTTACAACACCTTTTTTAAAATATAAGAACCATTTGATACCGATGTTTTCAAACAGCATAGCTTTCTTTGATTTGCTAACTTAATATACATAACTTAATATATATAAAAGATGTCAGAATATATCAATTTTAGCCTAACGTTTTTAAGGCTAGAAAATTTTGACTGCAAAAACAAAATTAGTGGTATAAATGCTCACATGACCATCTAATTAATCAATCTGCGCATGTCCGCCTGTCCATTCGTACGACATCTTTCTTTCCGTCAGATAACTCAAATCCAGTTGAAATTTTGATGACGTTAAAAATAAGTTTAAGTTCATTAAAGAGCACAATCAGTCCATTGAATTCAATGAACTATAGACCCAACGACCCAACTTTTGAACTTTTAAAGATAGAAGAAAAATTTACACACAAAAACTATTTATTTATTTAACTTTTGTTTGAAATATTTTTTTATTTAACTTTTAACAATTTCAGCTTCAATTTTTCTAATATGCACATACCTAATATTTACAATACATATTATAATTACTACTGCATATTTAGAGTATCTTAAGAATGCTTGTCATTAAAAATGTGATTCAAATGTTTTTATTACAAATAAATAAAAATAAGATCTTTAATTCGTGTTTGAATAGTAATATATAAAATATTTTAGCTCTGTTTCATTTATTAAAATTGTTAAATCATACAAATATCCATAGGCAGGAAATCCTATGAATATAAATCTACAAGGTTTATAATAAAATATTTCAAACAAAATTTAGATTTTTAAAATCATTATTGCAATTTTTTATATTTTTGGCTTAAAGGCTGTGTCATGCATCTGCAGCATACATAATTTTATTTTGCTCGTTCTCAAAGATGATACCCGTTTTAGGTATATATTAGACAAATACAATTTTTCTTTTCTGTTTATGTATTTACACTTAAATTATATAAATCTTTAACAGATAAAAAATTATATTTAGGTGATTCTTGGCAATATAAACTGATGAACTGCTTGTTGGCTATAATACAAAAATCATCAGCAAATTGATACGAAGAATTGACGAAGAATAACAATTTCCCAGCTGTGAATACATTTGTTGAAGCACGAAAGCTTCAACTCTTCTATTTAGTTATTTTTCGCTCAGTTTCCAGTGTGCACTACATAACATTTTCAGATACCTATGTATTCCACATTCATAATAGCTGCCATTTTATAAGAAATTGAATTTTTTGGTCCATAGCATATGTTTGCAAGATATGTTACTTAAGATTTAAAATTTATTGCCTGGAGAATTTGTTTATCTACATAAATTATTGTTTTAAATTAGTTATTTATTGTAGTCCCGGTGCCCATAAGCATAACATATCACCAAATTACTTATAAATATATAGTTGTAAAAAATAGCATATGGCTTAATAATACTAATTTTAACAATTTTCAGATTGTCGGCTAACGGACATAAATTTTATCATGTGAGGGACCAATTGATTTTTACATGATATTATTAAATAATCTTTCTACTACGATAGCCAAAAAAACCGATGTCAGTTTGAAGTTTGCGAGGACAGTCGAAAATGTTACTCCGAAAACGAAAACAACTCTCTTTTTAGAATTTCTTACAGGAAAAAGTTGTTATACTTATCATAACTAAGCCATATACAAATTTATAAATGATATACTTATGTGCACCCAGCCTTTTGAATTTAGTGGCGGTTATAATATACATTCACTTTTGCTTTTTTCTACGTTCACCAACTCATTAAATTTATTATTTCCAAAATATAGATAGAAGGTATATAACATCAAAAACTATCCAATTAAGAAATTCCTTGAAAAGTTATAAAAATTCATTTTTACTAAGAATTTTATGAAGGTCTAGACGACAACTGTATAATTGATCAACGGACGGCTTGTCTATGTATTCTGAATTTAAATGAGATTTTATATAAAAATATTACAAAACTGAAAGATATAAAAAACAAAACTTAATTTCCAAGCAACTATCTAAATTGATATTTTTATTTTAAAAATAAATTTATATTAATAAGTTTTATTTATTAATTTGAAGTTGATGCAATTCAAAACATATTTTACTAGTTTTTTTTAACATAAAAACCGGCTGTTTGATTTCAGTAAATGATAAATTTTTAGTGAAAGAGTTTTTATTTGTCATTTTATAGATAATAATTATCACCCTCAAAAAAGATTTAACATGGATTTTTGTTATTTAAATATGAAACGCAAACGTTAGATGATCAAGTAGCAAATGAAATAAAAAATATTTAAGGAATATTTTAGAACTATTTCATCGTAAACGATCGTGATGGATAGAAAATCCATTTGGTAACTCTCAAATTATCACAAGTTAACTTAAATCATGGATCAAAGTAACGTTAAAAAAAACTTTTACATTTAATCACGTAGCTTCTGAGTTGGGGATCCACTTCCGTAATTCATGGTGGCACTAGAGAATTTTAGATTACTTATTTCTTTTCAATTATTTCTAAAATTGATGTAATGTATAAATAATTATACAAACGTAAGATCATGTTACAGGCTGTTGTATTGAATCTATTATAGTTTTTAGAGTCCGTTAATTAATAATATTTACCATAACGAGTGCAGTTGGTTGACAATACAGTCCATAAAAATAAAAGCAGGAATTTTTCAAGTGAAGTCAAATATTTTTGTGGCTTAGTCCATTTTTAACAGTTACAGCATATGCAAAATAACTTATCAACTCGAATAACGATTAGGAAAATAAATTTTCTTATTTCAAAATAAACTCTAATACTGTGAGGTGAGAATATTCTTATCATGAGATGAGAATAATTTTCCGAACATTTGTAGGGTATAAAAGCAATATTATGATTTAATCCAGAAAGAGATAATAAGAAATGAGACTGATAATGAGAGATGAGAATAATCCATATTATATTATTTCTAATAAGCGTAATAAGTTAATACCGAGCTTTATATAACGATACAAAATATGACTGTGTGATGATTCATATGAATATGACTTATTGAAACCTACCGTGCCGTGCATAGTACATGGAAGGAACTTCTTAATAGATTGATGCACTACGAGTATCTAAAATTTGTAATAAAAAGTTCACATTCTAGAAAACATAATTATTTGTTCAATTGTTTGTATTCAAATTTTATAGCAAATGCCAAACAAAAATTATTAAATAATTACAAAAAATCACAATTAATTGAAGTTATTGGGTTGAAAATTGTAAGAATGATACAAGAAACTCCATTAAGTAATAATTATTTAATTGCACATATAAATAAGATAACAAATTTTGAGAAATTCCTTTTGGAAAATCATACATGATTCACCGATTTATACATCATTTTAATGATAAACTAGTATTTCGTAACCATAGAAAAAATGAGATGATTATTTTGATGCACGGTACCCATACACGCATTGAAGTCTCTTAAGATACACATATATACTCATTATAATGAAACATAAAGATACGTATCAATATTAACACATTTTTGAAATCAAAAATACAGTAATTTTCAATTTATTAATAAATAAACATTCCTGGTAGATATTTTTTTATCTCAAATATGTATGTGGTCAAAAGTATGTACATGGGTAGCATTTACGAAATTGCACTTATTGTCCTATAGCCCACATTGCCAGTAAGTAGGTTTAATACTATTATTTTTAACAATTTTCATATTAAATCAATTTCCTAGATATCCTTTTGCGGTGAATCAACATAAAATCTATAACCTCAAACTCTCATTGAATCATTGTGAGAGATAATGATCATGCGAAATTTTGATAGTAAATATGATGACAATTTGAGACAACATAAAAGTAAAGGATTCAATGCTCCGGCGAATCAAAACTTACTTAAGCATATCAATCGCAAATTTCGTATAGAAATTTTTGAGAATATTATCTTGTTCTGAAACGACCTTTGTACATAACACTAAAGACTTTATTTATAACAAAACGAAATGAAACCTTATTTTAAATAAAATAGTTCAAAATTGTAGCATGTAACTACAATAAAAATATACATATTTTCATATAACAACTTTTCAAAACCGGTCCATATATATTTTTTTTCATTTGCAGTAATTGTAAATTATCAAGTGTAAAGCCAATTATTAAGCCAACAAGAACTTCTATAAATAGCTATAAAATATATAGTGATTTTACGACCAACTAAATAAAGTATTAATAAATAAGTAGTATAAAAGACTGAGAAAACAAAATACACAATTTTTATTTTTTTATCTTCATTATTTTATTATTAAATTCCCATATGCACTGAATTGGCTTACAATACTTAGACTTTCTTTAATGAGGTTCCTACCGCTCAATCAATTTTGAAAAAAAAGCATATGTATTTTTTGTAAATAAAGTTTTTTCCGTTACAGAATTTAGACTAAACATATAATACACATTTATGTCTAAAATAATATGGGATCTATTTTTTTTATATAAAATAAAAAAACGGAAAGGGCATATCAGTGTATTAAAAATTACCTTAAGACTATTACAACCAAATTCATTAATTTTAAAAACACCAGAACAAATGTTTCATGAAAACCAGAATTACCAACTTATCAAAACACAATCACAGACACTTCACACAAAATTATTATAATAAGAAAAAAAACACTTTTCACTTAACATGAATATTTTAACCGTAAAGCATAAATATGAATAGAAAACACTTATTATGGAATCTCAGGTGTAGTAAACTATAAGTGTTTTGTGTTCAAATCGAAGACACGGCCTCAACACTCTTCTGGAGGCCACTACCACAGCTCAGCACAACACTACAACAACAAAGATGAAATTGTAATTGTATCCACCACAACAAACACTACTACACACATTCTCAATCAAAGGTATAAAATAATAATAATCATAACACAAGAAGTTATGTGTTCTTGTTTTGTTCTTGTTGCTTAACTATCTATGTGAATTTTATATTGTAGTATGAGTCAAGTTTACTTAACTATTTTGTATTAGTGACTGAATATAATATACACACGGTGTATCTATACTTTATTCTGTGATTGTTGATTCAACACGGTTAAAAACTTTAATAGGGAAGACTTATCGAATATCGTTCAACGTCAGAATACTTTAAGGGCTAGCTCATATTACCGCGAGTGTGGCACAGAGCGACACAATATGGTACAGGTGATTTTTTGTAAAATACACAAATGAATGGGTCAACGCTAATTGACGACACGACGCTACGAAGCGCGACTACTGAGACTAGACAAATACGTGGTACAGTGTCCGAGACATAGTTTCTTGCGTCACGCTACAAACGTTTTACGAGTCTTTTAATAAAAAAATAATTATCAAAACACAAAATAAACAAAAATGAATGTCTACTGGACTGAAATTTTTTTTCAAATGTTAAGATTGGATCGCAAATCTATAAGGAGAGATTGACTTTCTGCTTACAGTTGCTTTGAATAGTACTCATTTGCTTAAAAAAATACAAAATAAATAATTGCTAGGACTGTAATAAAATAGTAATTAGCGTAGCATACACTGAACTACTGTGTTATGTTGAAGGCGAGAAGAAAGAATTTCCGGGAATACATTCATGATGGAACCACATAATAAGGAAAACAAAATTCTTCTAATTACAGAACATAAAACCAAAAGTCAATAATCAATATTCAGTGTTATTATTTATTGACGTTGCTTTCCACAAATTAACCCTCAATTCAATCAAAAGTTATAAGCTGCATATATTTTTATGTTAAATTCGGTACTAAATGATTCTCTGAAGTACACTTGGTCACCGTTTACTGAATTAAGAAGATGTTTTCGTAATTATGAATATATCTATAATAAATTCATATTGAATTTTTTTTATTAAAAATTGAAATAATACTCAAACTATTATAAAAAGCTGTCATAAAAATGGGGATAAAATTATTTTTGAAAAAAACATTTAATAGTCTCATTAAATATCCAAAACTAAGGCATAAAAATGAATAATTGCGTTTCAGCATTTTTATGGTTTAATGTATTAGTTTGTTCCCCCAAGTATGGTAAAATCCCAAAGAACCCCATTTTTATAAGTTTTGTTTTGGAGAGTCGACCGAATTAACGTACCTTTTTGGTTTTTAAAAAACCTCGAAAACAAACAAAAATTAAAATGTTTTTAAATGGTACTTATTTGAAGAAAATCAAATTTTGCAGATATACATGTTTTTCCAAGTGAATTTCTTCAAAGCAAACATTTCAAGAATGTTTTCCAATGAAAAATTTCCTAATAAAAAAACAAAGTTTGAATGTATATTTAAAAATGTTTTTGGACAAACATTCTTCATGTCATTCCATTTGGATGCACATTTCTTAAGTTCTGATACTCGATTTAATTTTTAATCATTTTGCTCTAATACGATAAAGATTCAAACAGATTATTGTCCTAATTTTTAAGAAATTCGACATGGAATATCTTCCGATTATCCTACATTTGTTCATTAACAAATCTAACTGAAATTTAAAAATTAAAATTATATTTAAATAAAAATGGTATTAGATACTTTGTCAATAACCACGACTTTGTTCTCTACAAATCTATTAATTTAAAATCAATAATAATAAAAACGTAATTAAAGTTAAATCTATTTTTATTTTAAATTCCAATTCCTTTTATTAATCGATATCAGAAAAGGAAAATGTTATAAATTCGTCTGCTTATTTTTACTTATTTATAACTTCTTTATTATTAACTTTATTTTGAAAATTATTTTTGGGTTAGGTTCATTACAGCCATTCGTAAGAGCTGAGACAGAGGACACCAAAACAATTTTTAGTATTTATATTTCATTCTATTGCAAATGTACCGTGGTTGTATATAACAATCAAAAGTAAAAATTAAAATTTTTCAAAATGCCTGTTAAGAGTCAGTATTCTTTAAATCTTCTCTAAATTAATTTGGAACCTATTGATAAAAAGAATACATATTCAACAGATATACATTGATGTATCTATCGTATGATGTTGAATGCATATTAACACACATATACATGCAATCGTACTTTAGTAAAGGTATACACATACATACTGCAAACAAACAGCAGACACCACAGCAACGTAATAATAATGATTGTAAAGTTACTTTAGCTGCTAAGAAGGTTCATTCACTTTCTTGTTCTTTTTAATAGGGATATTTTAATAACGATGCGCTGATGTGGTTACAAAACGAACCACATTTAATAGGATGGCGCCAGTTTTAATAAATTAGTTTAGAGGTTTACTTATTAAATTGTGAATGATCCAAATCAATTATTATTAAACACTTCACAAACAAATTATATTTAAAAATATTATTTTAAGGGGTTAGGTGGGTTTTAAAGGCTCAAAACAGGTACATTTTAACGAATTTTTTTTTATTTAACCAACAAAATATTTCATTCCATCAATTTACCATATAGAAGGTATATATTTCATAAGTAATTTGTGAAATTTTCATTGAAAAATATTAAACATTAAGGCGTGGACACGTAGTCTCCTGTGACCCCTCAAAAAAAATTTCTCTCGGCGTAGGGAGGATAACTCATGACAGATTCACTTGAAATGCAAAAACCAAACATTTTCTGTTAGTAGATGCTTAAAGCTCGTGCTTGGACGAAGGAAAGAAAATTGCATTTTTGGTGGCGTTGAGAACAAAAAAAACCTTTCTTTTGAGTAAAATTTGCACCCTTCATAGCCTTGAAAAATTACTTAAAATAGAAAAAAAAAATCCTTCGTTAAATCAGGAGATAATTTTATGTTAAAGAAGTGTGCAAAATCGACTACCGATTTCAAAAACGTAGTTTCGAGAAAAACGCAATTAAAGATTTACATTCAAATAACATGTGAAAAATTTTTTTTTTTTTTTAAAAGGCTATATCTCTTAGAATGTTACTCAGATCGTTTTAAAACTTTAAGATAATATTCGAAACATATTGAATTATAAGATAAGGAAAAAAAATTGATTTTTTGAAATTTTGGAACCCCCTAACCCCTAACCCCTTAGTAAAACATTTTAACCGCCTTTGTAAGGCATAAAGTGGTGTACTTTCTTCAAAAATTAATAGATACTTTAGTAATGCTCAAAAAACTTATTATATATGAAACCATATTATAGAACAAGAAAATACACTTTCAGTTTATGAAACATATTTTGATCTTGTAAAAACTTCCATCAACCTATTACGATTATTTGTTAAGAATAAGCCTAATTTAACTGTAATTTATTCAAAAATCCCAAAAAATTAATGTTTTTCAAAATTCGCTAGAAAATTCTTTCAATTTTCTTTCCATAAACCCTTTTCCAAACCAGTAGAATTATTTAAATAAATTTTAGCCAAATTCATCCAGCCGTTCTCAATTTAAATGATTTCATCTTATATGATACGTATTTTAATTTTGATTTAATGTTGAAACTATAATATAAAGTAAATTTTATTTTTGAATAATTAGTGAAAATAATATTAATGGTTTTAAAACTACGCATACAGCCATACAGTACAAATTACACCCTTTAATTTAATTTAATTGAATATTCCTGCAAAAATCTGAAAATAATCTTTTTATTTTGAACAATGTGAATGATTTGTGTCAAAAATTGAAAAAAATTATATTCACCATAAAAAATTGCAACCCTTATTTACATCTCAACGGGCAGTGTAGTGTTAATTCTTGCAAAGGTGTTTAATTCTGTGAATTATTTTTGACGACAATTTATTAAAACAAATGGTTAATTAAAGTAAAACTTTCGATTTTTTAATAATTAGTCAAATTAATACTAAGGATTTTAAAAATACCTATGAAACCATACAGCAAAAATTACATCCGTTAATTTAATTTATGTGAATTCCTGAAAAAACCTGAATTTGCACCAGAAGTGCAGAAATCCTTCCAGCGTTTGGAAGAGGCGAATAAAAATATTTGCAAATTTACTTATACGTGCGAAAAACATAATCTTCCTTGGCAGTCGGTAGAAATATTAAAAAAATCACTAACTGGTCATTAAAGTGGAACAATAAATACTTTATGAATCACAATTTGATTTTCACAATAATAAATGAGAATGATTGTTGTCATCTAATAGGCGTTATACGCCTTTGATATATAAAGATAAATAGTTTTGTAATCCTTTTTTCATTACCTTCAATTTGATACCCAACTCTGAGAATGATCGCATACTTGAGACAAAATGACTGGAAATTTCGTTAGTATCTCCAATTGTAAAATATTTTAATACCGATTATTTTTATATATTATTACAGATATTTTGTTCAATTTCACCACTGATAAAAAACCATAATTTACTTGAAAGTCACTAATAATTTAATAATGAAGTTTTAAATTTCGAATTTAGTTTTGTTGAGATTGAATTGAAATTTCAAAACATTCAGCTAAAATTAAAACTATTAGCATTAAATAAAATTAAAACTATTTTTCTAACGCAATTTAAAGCATTTATAACAGCGAGTTTTTTTTTGTCTTTAACTTTAAAAATTTAGAACATAATTTACTACAGAAAAGCTAGATAAACTAAAAAAAATTAAAATTTTCCATATTTAAAACGTTTGTTTTCTGTCTGATAACCGCCACTGAGTGTTGTAAGCAGAATTTAAATTTATGTGCACATAAAAAACAATTATTAATTTTTATTAAATAGAACACCGTTTGAAAATATTATATTAAATTAACTAAGTAAATGTTAATGTTTAACAACCTGTTTTATAGCTCATTGGTTATTAATATTCAGAATGCTTTTGCAAAGTAACAAAAATTAATAAATTTTGTAATAATTTTTCAAATCATAAAATTACAACTTCAGTAAATAAAGTCATATCACTTTTCAATTATTCTCAAATAAGAGTTTCATACTATTAGAACACTCAATTAGAATGATTGATACTACTGTACTAATTATTATGAGAAATTGGATGTCCGCACTTGCATTTTTAATAGTTTTCTTTAGTTCTGTTTTGCGTCTATTTGTTCGTTTAAGGTTCTTGAATCAATTCTGAGAGCCTATATTTAAAACACTTCTTAGATAAAAATTCTGCAAGGGATCCTGAATAAAATAATTATCAACAGTGATTGTTAAGTTTTCTGAGCCACATTATAGACTGGGTATGCAAGCAAACAAAAAAGTAGAACATTTAAAAGAATAAACATAGATATTAATTTTGATGAAAAAAAATCTATTCATGGTTACTTTTTACACATATTAAAGGACGCTATACAACTAAAAAGTAGAAATAAAAAATTTAAAAACATACTCTTTTTAATAATTCTCTTACAGGAATAAAATAAAATTATTGCCATACATAACTTTAAATATATGAGAAGCACAATCCCAATTATAACAAGAATATCTGTCAATTATAATGAAGTTCATTAAAAATAGTTTGTCAGAATACGTGCAGTCATATCGTTGTTAAGTTGTTTGCATTACTATTTACAATCGAATTTTATGGAAAATTGCGTGTAAATTTTTTTGGCACCCGGTATATAAGGTACATTTTCGAATCAATTTTATACTTGACATACCTATCATATACAATGCCAAATTATATTAAATTGTGTCTAAATTTGTAACTATAGAAAATATTGAAGGCACTTACAAAAGTTTAGCATAGCTGTTCAAAGAATCATCTGATTGATTAGTCCATTTCCGTCAGTCTGTCTGTACGGTGGTTTTTTACACAAAAACACGCTTTCTAGATAACTGAAAATCTGTTAATTAAGTGCAATGAATCCTAACTTGAAACCAAACAAGAAAAAAAGTTCTAATACATAAATATGTTATTCTTCATAATAGAAAACTGCAATTTCAGTTTAAATTTTGCGTATTTACACACATATTATAGCTACAATGCTAATGATTAAAAATATTTTAAATATTCATGCTCAAACATATGCAATGTATTTTAACAGTTAACACCGTTATTTGATATCTCTAATTCATTTTTATACTCCACATATATAACAGTATGGCAGAGTTTATTAATTTTTGCCTAAAGTTTGTAATGCTAGAAAATATTGAAACCCAAAACAAAATTTTTCCAGACCATTTCTACATGTCCACCCATCCGTAACTCAAAAACGAAAATATATAGCAAATGGAAATTTTGTGCCGTATTTTAGAAAAAAAAAAGTACTTTAAAGAGCAACATCAGTATCTTGAGTCCAATGAATCCATAATCCAACTTTTAAATCATAAAATATAATTATTAATGAGAACTCTAGGATTTTTCGAATAAATTTCTATTTTTTGCCCCAATTTACTGGATAAAATTATTTTGTATTTTTATAAATACGTATTTCGACTACAAAGTAGTCATCATCAGTATGAATTAGCTAGTTGTTATGATTCTCTGAGGGAATGTTACTCGTTGCTAATTTGGTGACGGTTTAGTGACGGCTTTGATACTAAACCATATGTCGAGTATATAAACAATTAACTCTGGCTATTGAATACTTCACTTGTTTTTATTATATTTTTTACAATTATTTGAAATCTTAAAGTTGATAATTTTGATTGAGATTGTGATCTAATTAATATAAATAAAATGCCTTAGTAGGGTAGATTTTGTTGTTAATTTAAAAAAAAAATAACTGGCACAAAAAAGAAGGCAAGAGGAATTTTGTCATCAAAATATATTTTTGACTATATAGACAGAATAATTAATTAAACAAAAGTAATTATTAAAATTGTAATACAATATAATCTTACTCACCATTAATCATAATTTAATAAATATTATATTCATATACAATTTAAAATCCATTAAATTATGTAATGTATTTTTGTAAATATAGCAAAAAACTGTAGGTGGAATAATAAAATATTATTAGTAAAATTATCTATTATATTGTAATAGTTCATTTATTATGAAATTGTTATTATTACATTCATATTCACTATGTTAAAGCCTAAAGTAGCTGACGTTACTTGATAATGATGCCCATTTTACACAATATTATCAAAATTTAATTGCTTTGTAAGCTACTAGACTACAATACATCGCCTAGTTTTGATTTTCGACATACATATTATGCCAGAGTATATAATTTTTAGTCTTAAGTTTTTTTAGTATTTTTGTAACGCTAGGAAACATTCACCCTGCAAATAATATTTTGGCATAGGTGTTCATAGAAACACCTACTTAGCCCATTGTAGGGTTGTCAGTTATCACGATAACTCAAAAACGAAAACAGACGAGCTGAAATTTTGTTGACGTATTTTAAACATAGAAAGTTCATGAATGAGCAAAATCGGTCCATTAGTTCCAATGGATCCTTGACCCAACTTTGAAACTATAAGAGATAGAAAAAATATTCAAATATAAAAAAAGTTTATTCTTTGAAACAAACAAATTTTGTTTGAAAAAATTTTTTTGTAAAATGTTTGGATTCACCACAATTTAAAATAAAACGCCCCAGTTTTCAGAATGTTTTAGGAACAAAAACCTGTTGTACCATAACGAAGCCGCCCTTAAAGTTTTAGCTAGTTTTAATTATAAATCATCAGGCAGTGTACTGTAGACTGTACTCATGAAGAAATAATATCAGAAGTCGTTTTGGATTGCTTATTTGTGACTCCTTTTCCCAAAATTTAGTAACCAACTTCTTTGCAAAAGTATTAATCTTGCCCGTAAAGTATTTTCGATAAATTAAGAAATACAAAGATTCATGTTGTTGTCGTGAATCTTGTGGTGTGGAAATTGTAAAGAAATTATGGCAGCAATTATTTAATAAAGCAACTAAACAGAATTAAAATAAAATATTTTTTAAAATGTTTATGTACTGAAATTTATTTTAAAATTTTAGTTAAATTTGTCTTTTTGTTGTATTCATTTTTTACACTGATTTATTCCCATCATTCATATTTTTTCCCTAAGGGGAGTGGGTTTGATTCTCCTCATTATTTAACAATACTGCATATTCCTAGCATGCATAGATAAAAAATTAGTATTTTCCCAAAGTCGAGTATGCAGGTAATGTGTTTTATTAAAATGGACTAAACGATAATCGTGTAAGAAAAATTTACGCTCAATCGATTTAGGATAACTGCTTTAAAAATCATTAACAAGGTTTGATTAACATTTTTTTTCTGACTGGACTATACAAAGCTCTATACAAATCTGATCTCTCTGACGTCCACATTCTACACGTAAGTCGCGTGAATGTTTGCAGTTATATTTTATATTATAAAATTATGTTGTCTAACTTGTAATTTCGTAATTTATTATAAGATTTGTTTATGTTTTTTAGACTAATGACATCACACATCTCAACGTCGACTCTTGAAATCGGATATTGCATATAATTATATACCGTCTTAATTAAAATATTTAAAATTATCATCACTCGACAATTAAAATTTAATTTCATCCTATAACTTTATACCTTATAGATTAAAAAAACAAAGAATTAACGTAAAAGTTAAATCGTGCTAGTTTGGGTTGCTTTGTGCTGCAATTAAATGACTTTTATCTTTTACTGTAAAAGATATATTTTACCAATTTTATTTGTTCGATTTTCTAGGTAATTATTTTATGTCTTGAGCAACCACTTTTTGATTGCAATTTTATTTTTGTATTAATACTCAATTTATAAAAACATTCATTTTGAAATATGAAAATGCAGCATAAATTCCAAAAGTAAATATTTTTTATCGACTGTCAAGGTATTAAAAAAACCGCTAAAAAAACAAATGAGTTTGAAAAACAAATTTTGGTGCGAAATAGTAATACGTTAAAATTACCAAATTTGATAATTTATCATGTAGGGCATCAAAATTAAAGAAAATGGATTACAAAAATATATATAAGTTATATGTTTAAATTTAAATAGTCCAGTAGCACGTGGGGCCCACTAATTTCTTTTCGGTTTATATTTTTCAATTGGGTCCTGCCTGCTACTCAAATTAATGCGGGTATTTAACTTATATTTTAAGTTTTAATATAAATTTAATCAAAATTGTTTTGACCGTTTTAGTGCACTTCCTTTTTACAGTAGGTTTTAAGATTTTATAAATGATTCATTTTTGCAAATAAGTGCAAAAAACATAGAATATTTCGAAAATACTCGGTAATAACTAAGGTGTGTATTGCCAAACACGCATATAAACATATGTCTTAAATTTATTTATCATGAAGATATTGAAGGTTGATTATTTATTAAATCACCTCAAAGATGTTCCAATCTTACGTCGTTAAAATAATATTTGAGGGGCTGAATTAACATCATGTTTAAAGTCTAGAGAATGGAATCATCCCTTTGGAACATGAAAATGGTCACAAGCTGAGGAATTTTTTCAGTAGATTGGCTTATATAAAATACAACTACAACCTTTTCACATTTTAATTTGAATGGAGATCTTATTTATTAATCATATAAATTCAAACGAAATCCACTTTTATTTTAAAAAAGTCTTTATTCTGTGTTTCACGCACGGTAGACAGATATTAACTTTTGTCATAGTTGTGTTAATGTGTTAACACACAAAAACGTTAAAATCTTGTTCAAATTGAATAAGTAATTTAGTCAAATACCTAGTAACTTATCGTGTGTGGTTAAAAAAAGTTAAGTGTTAAGTAAAGTTGTTTAATAAACTATTTTAGTTAAATTTCATATTTTGTGTGCAAGTAGTACACCTACCATCTTGGCATTTAGCTCTTGTTTCGATATTCCACGGATTTTTAAAAGTAGGGATACCTTTATAGTCATACAATATCAACACAATATGAACAGTTATATTATTAGAAATTATATGACTGTGACAGTTAACAGTATGCTGCTAAAACCAGTCTATAGGCTTAAAGATTTCTAAGCTGTAGTCTATAGAAACTTTAGGCTTCATAAATTACTTTTTAGTAGTTTTAATTATCTAATTATAAAAATAAACGATTTTTGAACATGTGTAAATGGTTGGATACTAAAATAGTTGCTACTTGACTAAATTATTGAATCATTGTCAACAAGACCTAAGATCCAATAATTTATCTAAATAAAACAAATATTCCCTATTCGTTAAAATTAAAAATATAACCTATAAGGATGTGTTCTATAAATATTTGTCAAAGAAAATCATTGCCTATATACACGTATATTAAACCGTTATTAAATATTTTATTCATTTTAAATAATTTTTTTCTAGGAAATATTATATATTCAAACAGGAAATAAGAGAAATATATAATGTAAATTTTATTTTTCGCATTTTATACTTTTAATCATTGATCAATATTCAAAAGGAAATAATTTGTCGTTCATTAATTAGCATACATTTTTGTTTTATTTATACTTTAATTTAAAATTTTATACTTATCATATATAAAGCTTTTAATGCTTAATATTATGTCATTTTATTATATTTACATAATGAACATATATTACATCATGAATTTTTTATTTTTTTTTAAATGACATTTTGATTTCATATTTATAATATTAAAAATTTAAATGAAAGACGTCTTTTAAAGTTATCTTTGACATATTAAAATAAAATTAAGTTTATTTCGATAAATAAATTATACTCATTGATGTATTATTCATTCTTTATATATATTGACTAAAATGTATTTCCTTCTATATTGTCATTCGTATTTATTATATTGAAAAAAATTTATTCATTGGAAATCGACCATAAGAAAGAAAATCAATAAAAATACTATCAAAAGTTCTCAAAAGTTATTAGGAACACAGTTTAAAATATTGAAAGTTTGTCTGTCTCCAGATACTTTTCTACGACATCAAGATTTGTCACATTGAAGTGAATTTCAAGTGCGATTCAAAGTAAGAAAACATTACCCTTTTTCATACCAGAATTTTATTGTCAAAAATTAACATCATCTTTTAACTATAAAACAATTTTTCATTTAGATTGCCTGATTTGCTCTTGTTCTCTTGTTTATCAACATAGGTAAATCTTGCGACATATTTTTAGATCATATAAATTGCCTTATGTAATAAATAGATAGATTTGATTAATTTTAAAGTTTTATTTTCTTCTTTATAATAAGAGCTGCTTTTTAAAATATTTTATAACTTATAATTTATTTAAATTTATGAGTCAACTTATAAACTGATTTTAAAAGAATTCTGAAACAAAAATTTTTTCTTGAATATTTCTAATTAAGATCTTTAAAAATTATTTTGCCGAAACGTTGTAAACATTTCAAAACTAACATATTTATTAAATAATAACAAGGCACCATTTTTTAGGATACTATCTGCAAGCTTTTTCGTAACTCACACAATATATGAGGCCGATTTTAAACAACATTCCCGGAACAAGGAACCGTTAAAAAGTGTAATTTCTTGTTTTCTTAGAAAATATTGTTCGAAAAGACAAAAATGGCGAAACAAATTTTGATTTTTTTTTGACGATGTTGTAAGCTTAACCTTCAGATTCACAAAAAAACTCTGAAATTCAACATCATAAGTAGTTTACTTTTACTGCATTATTTAAGGTGGTATACTTCATTATAGGAGAAGATTTCATCAAAGATTAAAAAATCGATATTAATGAAAAATCATTCAAGCTCTTAAACTTGGCAGTGATTTATATATTTCAATGGAAATCTCAAAAGTTGAAAGTATTATTAGAACATTTTCGTTGTAGATAGCACTCGCTAAAAGTATAGATAATTCGTATACATCACTTAATCTATGCCAAGGCTAATCGATTTTTGTTCACATCATACACCTGCAGTCTACAAACTCATATAATAAAACTAAGTAATTTATTACAAAATCTTCTGTCAACAAAATTTATTAATTTATTTTTCAATAAATGTCAAACATTATAGTTTAAAAAATAAAAAACCAAATAGTGTAATATAATATATATACAAACTATAGTACACATTATAAACCCAACAAATCAAGGTCTAATTAATTAATAAATTAATCAAACGAATCAATGAAGTGAATATTGAACGTTTGACTGCCCTCCTGAATATTGTCACAATAAAATAAACTCATAATGAAAGCCACTCCACTCACATAATATATATATATATATATATATATATATATATATATATATATATATATATATATATATATATATATATATATATATATATATATATATATATATATATATATATATATATATATATATATATATATATATATATATATATATATATATATATATATATATATATTATAAATTCATTACCTATATAACTGAGCTATGGTCATTATAGGGACTGTGATATTAAACAAGTTTGATACAGTCGAAATAAATAAAATTGATTCACGCTTATTCGACGAATTGGGTTCGTATTTGTAAAAAATAATATTTATTTGATACAATTTCCATTTGGTCTATGGTTAGATCCTGCTGAACACTTTCTGTATTGGCCGTCTGTTCATAAGTCAATCGGGATCGGTATGTAATCCGAAATGGATAATATGTCGGTCTAAAAACCGAAGTGGGGTATTCTCCTTTTACAAATATCTTACGAATAAATATGATGAAACAGCTGGCCTCTGCTTTTACACTGCGGATATCAAACGAACAGCTTATTTGATTTAGGTGTAATTTGGTATGAAAACGCATAATATAGTTTTACGAGTTTTGGTACAATTTTATGTGATTGAAATGTAGAAAATTTAATTGTCACCTAATATACAAATTCGATAATTCAATCAATTCAATAAGTTATCAATTTTTAGAAAACATCACACTATATGTTTATTAAAAATTATGGAAAAATCCACAAAGGCTTCAAATAATCTCTCCAGTTAGCGGTAAAATCACCGTAAAAAGTCCAATCACAGCCCGATGTACATATTTTTAAGCACCGCGTATTTTTGTTTCGTTATTTGTTTTCTGTTTAGTTAATGTACATCATATCTTACATCAAACTTTTGCACCTTTAAATGAGATTTTCAGAATTATCCAATAAAATATTAGTGACGATAATTATAACTCAATTTAATTTAGTTACTGTTTACCTTTATACAGTAGATAAATCAGAAAAACGTTGGAATGTGGAAAAGTAGTGGAACAGATTCAATTTAAAAAAACCATGATTTTACGTGCTCATAAAACCTTTAAGAATATTAACCACTAACATTTGCCTTACTATGAAAATTCAGAAAACAAGTGTAGTTTTTCCATCCCAAGTAGTAACAGTGAAAATGTAAAAAAATATAAATTTCAACACGGAGATTTGAATTTAAAATATACTTTATTTTTGACATTTTAAGGGGGGTTATGGCATTGAAATCATTTCCAGTTGCTTTTCTCAGATTCATGATCAACGACCCTAAAAACTCTCGAGAGATGATTTTTACGGTGAAATTAGTTACTTCTTAATTTTTTTATGACTATTACTACTTAGGGTGTGAAACCTTCCCGAATTTTCTCAATAGTGAGGCATAGAATAGTGGCGATGAATTTTCCTGAAGGTCTAAGGAACACGTAGAAAAAAGGAATATTTAAAATCGGAGCAGTTCCACCACTTTTGCACATTTTCCAACTTGTACAGTAGACTACATACAGCATCATACTAAGTTCTAAACAAATATTAGTTTATGTTCATATAATAAACCTACTACAGTCCATGTGGTAATGATCGATGTTCTTTTATTTTCTGTAATATATTGCTTTTGTTAAAATACAGTAAAAGCTCATTAATCATATTGGTACATATAAACAGCAGTGGTTTAATTTTAATAATCATAATAGTTTAAAATATAAAATATTAGCGGAAACAATTTGATCTAAATTTACAATATACTTTGGTGAAATGAACTTTGACGCACAAATAATATTGTAAGCACTCCTTGAAATATCGAAGAATATAAATCAGAAATAAAAAAAGAAGATAATTTCTATATATTTTATAATAACAATAATTTATTTTCATTTCATTGCAGTATTTGTAACTTTGCTAATGGACATAGATATCTATCAATCGTACATTCGTAAATACAAATGAAAGACTTAATATTTTAGAATAAACACGTCGTTTCATGTAATTCTAGATTCTAATCAATCATTATTAGTATTATGAACATAGGTCAGTCAACTGTTTCATTTTGTGTGCGAATGTAAGATTCTACAACTTCAGCATTTTTTAAAACTTTTGTTGTATTAACGCATTGTATTCGTTTTATAGAAATAGAAATGACATTTAAACCTCTATAGACAGAACGTCTATAACGTTATTTAATTGAAACATGGGCAGAATTAAAAACAGAGATTAGATGTTTATAGCATAGAATTGAAAATATTAATGATAAAGTGAAACAATTTTAAAATACATGTAAAAAATCGACTACTTAATAATTTTAAACAAACATCAAAGATTCTTGCTTTCATAGTTTTGATTGCCGAATATAATTATCATCAGAATAAAGTAGTGAATCATTATTATTTTCTATAGGCTATAAATGCACTACCAATCTATAGTTTTTTCCAACGTAGCATCGTACGCTGAAATCGGCGTGAATTGCAGCTTTTCATTGAGTAAAATGAAGCCTGCCATACTAGAGTTTATTTTCACCATGTGTTGAGGCAAACGGAGGTCAGATTTAGCGCAGGTCAAACAGACGTTGCAGAGTTCAATGAAATTAAATATAGCTTGATACACAAGGATGTGATTCTAATTCACACTTAGATATTTTTAATTTATTTACAGTTATATTTATTAATTATTATAATTGTTTTATTTTCATCTTGTTACATTTGTGTTTTGTGTAAAATACATTGTCATTCCCGGTTTGGTTGTATGTAGATAAGCTCAGGTATTTTTCTGGTGTATTTACACAATACACAAATTTAACAAGATGAAACTAAAACAATTATGTTACACACTTATATTTGTTAGTACCTTAATATTATGGGACAATGCAATACGCTAATACACGTTTATCTATTGATATTCAAATACCGTTTCTACCTCTGTAAAATTAATATAATATGTTAATATAACAAAAGTTATAGATTCTGATAGACGTATACAGAATGGAAACAATTCGCTTGTATTTATAGTACGAATCATCAAATGAACTTTGGATCATTATATAAAGAATAATTATATGAAGTTAATATACTTTCATATATTCCATATAAATATGCAGGTCAAAAATATAAATTTCAAATGGGGCAATATTTTACTTACATATGAGAGAATCACACCTGGTCTAATTAAATGTTGTAGGTGTGAATTAATGAATAGTCATCATACCATAGCTATATTTTCGTACTAATTCAACATAATAGTTCAGTGATTTGAACATATTATAAAAACATTCACTTGACTTTTAATTTTAAATAAATACGATTATTGCTTAATGACGCGTAAATATATTAAGGCATAAAACAACTACTATGATCATAGTAATAATAATAGTTAAGATACAATGAAGAACTATTACTGTTGATAATTCGAAGGTTATGTGTTAAATAATCGTTTTATTTTACTTAAAAATATTTAAAAACTTGCTTTCTTATGCTCTGACCACCTACATTTAATATACAGTATGTCAACTATGTTAGTAATATGTACTAGTGGACCCTAGTGTTGCAGCATCATTAATTGTTGATAATAGTGAGTACCAACGAATACCCTATATATAATTCTGAAGTACGAAACATTGGGTTATATCTATCTTTTGCTCTTCCCAAGTTTTACTCAAACGCGATTTTTTTAATGAAAGGTATTTGTATCCTCATAAGTATGAAGCATTTCTTAGGGTACGTTTCTTTCTCCAAGTGTTGTGATAGTTTTGTATCCCAATAGTTTATCCAGTTTTAATCCAGATAGAGGATTCAGGTGTCTACGATCTGCGGTTTGGCTGTTCTTTCATAATGTTTTCAGGATACCCAGTATTTTGTGAGCACCCTTTTCCCTTGTGAAATGTGAGTTACCTGGTACTATGTGCTGTGGTGCTCATATATTTGTGGAAAAATATATGGATCTTTACAGCCACGAATGGTTCCGGTGGTAATTGAACGATGCGATATGCATTAAAATAATTGTCACTTCACTAGTGAGCAGGCATAAATGAATTATATTTTGCATTTCTAATTTATAAAATTTTCTCCCATGAAAATCAAAAATCCCCAGTTATAATGAACATAGAAAGTTCGTCTAAGAATACTCTTTTACTCAAAACCTTCTATTTGAGCTTTTAAACATTAAAATGGAATTAGATAGAGTACAGCAATGCGCGGACAATTATCTTTTCATGAATTTTTTTAATATATAGATTATTTGTATTGTAGAGGACACAGCAAAAATATTGCGGATTAAATAAAAGAACTAACAATTTTTGTTTGAAAAGTATTTTTTTTTTAAATCCTTTTTATTCATGGCATTTTCAGCTCTACATACAATATATTAAAAGTCTTTTATCACCATAAAATTTTATTTTAAAATAAAGGAATTTTATCATAATAATATTATCAAAAAAACTACCAAATAGTCGGTACTTCTTGCTGCTATTATATGAGATGTCAGTTGAAATTATGAAGTTTCAGTGTGCTTAGCATCCTATATATTTAATTCTTTTTTTTTTAATAAAAAAAGTTCACCATTTTCTCCATTTCAGCATTTATTTTCAATATTTTTCGATACCCTAACGTTATTAGTTAAACAGGTTTCCAGACAGGCCTGATAAAAAAACCACCCTGTACCATTGAATTGAATTTTATAAAAGAAACGAAAAAAATAATTTCGTTTGTGTGTTAAGAATGTCAGGGTGCATAACAAAATCTATCATTACGCTATGTAATAAAAGCTGCCATCATATCGCAAATGACAGTATTAAATTTAATAAACTGATTAAAATATTAATTATTAACACTTTATTATATTTTCAGAAACTATTATGTGGTATTTTTTTTGTTTTCCTTATACGTAGAATATAGAAAACAACAACAAGTTCATATACAAAAATCATACCATCTGCTCTTGTGTAAATTAGTTACACTCATAACATCATTTTCTAGAATCAAGTCGAGCTGAAGAAGAACAACATGGAATATATATGGTAGTTCTATATAGAAGTTTCTAGTAGGTATATCACAAGTGAAAGCATGTATTCGTGTCAAAGCCTCTTTATATACGTGAACAGCTTGCAAACTAATCTCGATAATACAACAATGTTCTCATATCAACAAAGATGTATGCAAAAGTTAGAGTGATTTATGATGTTTGAAACATGGATATTATTATGGATATTATTTTAAATGTCTAAAATTACAAAGATGGAAATGAACAGTTACGTTTAAGGGTTTTTATTGATTAATATGTTTGTTTGGCACCTTAGTGTCAAAGTGTCCCCTTCTCAGGGGTTCATTTTTTAAGGAGGGACTGCCTCATTCATTTATTTCAATATAACTGGAAATTAGGTCAAAATTTCAGAAGTGTGTTCTTTGTAGAAAAATAAATTATCACTAGGAATATATTTAAAAAAAACTAATTTTTCAATTTTGTACTACAAATATTCCAATAAAAAAGCTATTTCTTTGGAAAAAGTTACGTTTTCTACGTTTTTTCAATAATTCCTTCATACTGTTTTTCGAGGCATCCAAGCTAAATACAAATAGTGAAGAAAAAATGTTGAATCAAGAGAAAAAATGGATAAAATTTAAATCTCCGTACGATCAATCATTACTAAGATATTTCTATTCGAAGTTTATCGAAGCCATTTTTTCAGTATTTTAAGTTTTTAATAACTTTCAGAAAATCAAGATAACTAACAGTATTAATTCTTTAATACTCAACATGCGATAAGAGTAATTATATAAAGCATTTTTTATCATTGGTATTCATAAAATATTCTCAATATACAGTCTAAACAACTATAAATACATATATAATTAATAAAAATACATATGTAATGTCTTATAAGTATATTGATGTATTTTGCTCAGTCGGAGTTAAAATTGTGGCGAATCTAAGCACTTTACGAGAATATGCTTAAAAAAAGCAGTTTATTTTGAAAATTTAAAAAACAAACATTTTGTGTTCTTGAGTCTTTTGTGGTTTAAAAGTTAGTCATGGATGAAACTGAAATTTAATTTTTAGGTCTAGAATACGCCACCAAAATTTCAACTGGCTATCTCTGTTTGTTTTAAAGGTATCAATTAATAGTGCTAGCTGTTTACTTATTTTACTGAAAGTTAAAACAAAAAATTAATCAACTTGAAAAATCTCAAAATTATTATGTCAGAAGATTTATGAAGTCTCAATGGCATATATATTATAATAGCTCTACAACATAAATGTTTCATCAATGTAAGAAATTTATATTTAAAAATTACTCTCGTATCTAACTTAAATTTAATAAAGTTGTCAAACTTATACGTTAAATGTTTTTGTTAAATATGTAAGTCATGTATTTGTGTTTGCAACATCAAAAATTGACATATTACAAAAAATCACCAGTTTGATCGCCTAAATTTTTCTTAAATATTTAACAGTTTTAGTGGTTGCCAGGATATATTACTGTGTATGCTTGAATGTACATATCAGTAAGGATCTTGAGTGAAGCAGAAGTCTTGAAATTCAAAAATACTCTTAAATGATGCATTAAAGTAAATAATTTTGTTGTATATATGCATTAAAGTAAATAATAAGTTTACGCAGATGCTAACATTTGAAGGCCGAAGAAAATTCAAATATCTGCAAATCGATGGAATCAATACCAAAGAAATTTCGTATACCTGAGAGAAATGTCAAAGAAGCAAAGTCCTGTAGTCCAAGAAGGCATTTGAGAGTGGCAACCGAGCTTGTTTTGTAAACATGACATTCCTGAAACGTACTTCAATCTTAAAAACAACTAAATATGAATTATTAATGGTAGAGAGCTTTAATTTGTGGTATTCCATGGTATTAATTATGTTAGGTGATTAAATAAATGTACACTCCATATTCAGTTGAATATGGAGTAACATCCGAAACATGTCGCATAATTAGAATAAAATAAAGTGGTAAAGCAAAATAAAAAAATTGAAGTGTGTAAATTTATTTATTCACCTAACATAATTAAATATGGATTAATTTATAAAACCTTAATTCGACTCTTTATTACATATGGCAGTAAATGCTGGCCATATTCAGGCTATCTGTATACAGGTTTCCAGAAAAGAATCAGAATATTTGAACAGAAAGCCATCGAAAGAATTGATCATGAACTAAACTGCATGAATAATAGAACAATTAGTTTTTACCAAGAAATTTGGAATATTTTAAGCGGAAAACTACAGTCATATTCATAAAAACTCAATGACTCGCTGGTTTGGATAAATCATGGAGACAAATATTTATAAGAGTAAATCTAAGCCGAATAAGCGGTAGGCTCAGGCTGAGTAGGAGAGGCAAGGTTCATTCAGACGTCAAAAATATGAAATCATTTGGTTTGGAGAACGCTGGAGAAGTTCAGATACACTTACAGGTAATCGTTGAGGAGAGTAAGTCCCACCTTACAGTAAAGTGCCAAATAATGATGATTATATACAAATTATATCCCATCTTTTATGGAAAACAAATTTTTTATATAACATCTTTTAGATCATACTGTATGAATACTCTTGAATTTGAACGTAATAAATGTAGTTTTGAGAAAGAGTAAACTGTTATTGCAATATAATTACATAAGCTCTTTATTGTTTTCTAAACTAGGCATGTAAAAAAGCTTTACACAAAATAATACCACACTAATAAACATTAAATGTAATAAATACACTTATTTTATGTATTATTATCATAAAAAATAAATATATAAAGCAAGCAACTTGGTCATGGACAATATGATACCTAGATATTATCTAAGCATCTGACACTCATGAAAGCCATCCTCAACGTACTTATTTAGGACGTACAATATTTACGATTTTAACTATTTCAAAAGAAAATATAATCCAAATATAATCATTAACTTTCGCACAATAATACGAGCAGAACGAATATTTTTTCACATAAATTTCATTGTGATAATTTGTAGCAGATTCTTGGTGATAGGTCATTTAAGCAAAACTGTATATCTGGCGGGTGATCGGGAAAATGTTTACATGAGTGTGAGAAAATAAGTGCATCTGTTTTGAGCAAGTGACTTTGAGTTTAAGCGTTGCTAAAGTTTATTTCCACAAATTTTTGTTGTTGCTCCAAATTCAAAGTCAAAATTATTTACGAGCTCTTAAAATATCGTCATTTAAAAAAAAAAAAAAAAAATTTTCTGTTTGTTTTTGGATTGGTTTTTATAAGAAATTGTACTTGCATGAAAGAAACCTATTGCCACGCAAATTTAAACAATAATACCTCCACACAAATTCAATTTTGTTATTAGTTTAGTAGCAATAACACGTAATCTTCTATTTCATTTTACTATGATACTAGTTACTATTTGTCAAGTATTGAAGTCGTGTCAAATGTTCGATTTTGAGTTTTCTCTGAGAATATATGTTTCAAGCTCCTTTTTGTTCCTGAATTTTATTTGTTTTATGTGCGAAAGGTAGTGTCTCCATATGTGCGACAACAAAATCATATTGAATGCTTTATCTTATATTTCAAAAATTTTATCTCATTTATTTTTTTTTATTTTTTGACGTCTTCTCGAATACGACGGCTCCAATTGATTAAAAATAACATATTTCCAAACCTTTTACGCTCTGCATCTTTTATTTATAACATTATACAAAATATATTAAATTATGAAAACCGGAATTTAAATACATATATGAACACAAGTGAACTCCAACATCTACTGTACATACCGGTAACGTTTGATTTGATCTTTAGTAGGACATCGCTTACCGGTTTTGTTGTAGAAAGGAACATGATTGATTATCTTAAACTAGCACTAATGATACAATAATGTTAGATATATCAATTAATATAGCCAAACATTGATGTTGAAATATAATGAACTATGTATCCAATTCTAAAAGAAACATTTGATACATGTTTTGCAATCCTACCTATAATATTTAATCATGGAGTAGTTTCTAGGAAAGAAATTTCATTATTGATGAGAATTCCTGCGATTTACTTCTGCATTTCAAATGCACAAAAAAAAAATATCAATATGAATATATTATATACCTAAAATATTTTTCCGCACGTCTTGTTTACTAACGAACCCTTCAGATATTCGTTAAAGGTTTGAAGTCTCAGCTTCACAGAAATTTTCGAACATAAATCAACATAAGATGATTTTCTATACATAATTTATGATATAAAAACTTTATGCTATTATAATATATGGTGTATTAATTATATAAGAAAAATCATTTTTTAATGTCATGTTTTCTAAAAAATCAAGTAAACCTGTATATACTAAGAAAATTATTAATGAAATATACATCCACAAAAAAAAATATTTTAATATTATCTATACAAATAATAAAAGCTATTTTTGTCTAATGTCCTATGTGCAATATTCTTCGGTATATAAGTGGAAGATCGAAGCTTTTGATTCTTATTATAGGCGTATAGCTAACCTGGCAGGAATATGATAGATTTGTTCACAGTAAATCTTGCTTGAATAATACATTGGATAATATGTAATTTCATGGTACAAAAACATTTACCAAAATTTCGATGACATAAATGGGAGGTTACCGTTTAAACATAAAGTTGGAGAGGAGGTGATACTTAAGCTTAAATAAAGTTGTTGTAAAATAGTCGCATTATATTTCTCTTATAATATTTTTCTATAATCGTATCTATATATTTGTTTTCTAATAAATTGTATCTCTAAGTATTTCTAAAGAGATGCCTTAGAAATTTTTCAACGGGTTTCACCTAGTTATAAAAATAAATATAAAAAAATCTTACCTCGTCAGTAATATCCCCTAGGTGTTGTATATCTTCAGTTTCACGTGTTTCCTCTGTTTCTTCTCTAGAAAGCACACGGTGTTCTTTCACTTCTTTAAGAACTGTTGCCCCATTCAAATGAGGGGCATCTTTAACACTTATCACACGCCATTCGTCCCCGTTTTTATTAGATAATTGTTTGTCATTTACACTATTTACACCTTTTATCATACCATCAACTTCGTCCTGTACACCATCTTGATCTGATGCACCAAGTTTACGCCGCTATAACAAAAAATTATTAAACATTAATGAAGATGTCCATCAAATTGTCATTTTTCTAAACGATCTTTAAAAATGATATTGCTTTTTTTGGTCTAACAATTAAACTATAAATATATAAGCCTAGCAGGACTGATCTGTTTTCCGTATATTCAGTTATATTTCATGATTAACAACACCGATTGTATTAAATGTAATGCTTAAATAATGATATTAGTTAAAGTGATGGAAACGAAAAATTTACTAATTTTATCCTGTAACTACATATTTACTTAAATTTTTCCTGTAAATATATTTTGAGCTTAGCGTGAAAATCCACATACTTCACAAACTGAAAACACTACGGCGTTTATCAATCAATTTGAATATTATAAATACATCTTTCAATGTAGTGATTGGAATGCAATCATTATCATTGGGTGAATCATTTACAACGCTTCAGTAATTAATACTTTGTCGCTTGTGAAAAATTTATAGATGGCTATTCTTCTAGACCAGGGTAGAATTCCTTAAATATGAGAAAAAGGGAAAAAAATTTTAGTAGTATGAAATCCACTGGAAACGGAAGAGAATATAACAAAAATGAAAAGAAAAAGATATTTACGGGCGATCTGAGTTCGGGAAGTGGAAGTGGGTTAACTTTTGAGGGTAAAACATGGTTTACCTAGATTTACGGCAAAACAAGGACTTCTATGGAAAAAAGATAATCGGCAAAGTGCTGAATGTAAAAAGAGCATAACTTTTGTACCTACAAAAAAAATAACATAGGGTGCTTTTTCGATATTTATTCACAATATAGTGAAAAAATAAATATTTTAAATAAAAAACAATTTTTTAATAAAAGATAGAAATAAAAAACCAAAAACTTATTTATTTTGTTATTTCAATTTTTCACATAAATTTTGGGGTTATGTGAAAAAAGTGTAAATACAAAAGATATTTTTATTACCTAAAACCATTTTACTTTTCCCATAGAATTTGTAGTTTTGCTGGAAATCGAGAAACTCATCCCCTTTCACTTCCCGACCTCAAGTCGCCAGTAAATTAATTTTTCTTTTAATTTTTGTTATATTCTTTTCTGTTTCCATGCTACTATGATTTTTTTGATTTCTAAAATTATCGACCCTGGTCTATTCACATCCCGTAAACTTAAAGAAATGTTTATTCAACAGACAACTAAAAATTGTTTTTTTTATTTTTGCAGATTGTCATGCAGTCGAACTAATCGTAATATTTCTAAATAAATTAAAAATGTATGAAAAATTTTATACAAATTTATTATTACCTCGGTTTGTTCGTGCTCTTGTTTTTCGGTGTCTTCGGTTGTATTGGTAGTCACAATCGGTCCAGAATCTTCCACCACCTTGCCATCTTCTAGAACAACTTGACGTTTGACACGTGTTTCGATTTGACGTGTCGTCGTCACTTCCGTCTTCTTCTTCGTCACCCATTCCTCTGTAAAAAAATATATGGGTTTGTAATTATAGAAGCTCACAATTTATATAATTTTAAAAGTTATGGAAATAAGATTTACTAAAAATATTGTTAAATGTAAAATTACTATTCCTTTATTTTATGAACTACAATTAATTTTAAATTTATGTCCTTAATAAATTGTGAAAATTCAAACCAAACAAGAAGTTTGACATAAGATAAAAAAATTAAACTTTATTAGTAGAATTGAGAATCCTCATTTTTTTATGCGAACTTTTTTGAAAAATTGGATTGTATAAATAGTATTTATTCACGGAAATGGATTGGTGATTTGATGCAAAAAAATAATAATCAAATTTAATACATAATCGTAGAAGCCACCCAGGGTAGGTGTAGGTGGGTATTGGCGCAGCCTAGAGCGGTTGTTGTCTTATAATTCGGTTGAAGAATACATAGATTTATCGTTGGCGTATTCTAGTTTAATATTCACCTTCATTGGTTAATCCGTGCTGTTACTACAGTTGTACTTTGTCAGCGTGTTTACGCGTAACATAACGCGTTAACTGCATGTATTTTAGTTTATTCATTGTTTTAGGTCGTTGAATAGTGTGAGTGATTTTTCATAATTTTCATATTATGTAATAAAATAACTGAATTTGTAGGTATTCAAAATAATCAATGTTTACATTATTTTCAAAATATGTGTAATTGAATGAGTATGACTTAAGTTGGAAGTTCTTTAAATCACCACGAATACTGTTATGAAGAAACTGAGAAAGTATTAACTACGATCCTCTAGAATCCACCAGATTTTTACCTGTATCTATATGTCCCAAAAAAGGGGTGTCACTTTGATGTAATGTGAATGGATAGGAAAACCAAGATAATCTGCCATAAGAGCCAGATATCTAACTTTTATAAAATCTGGGAAAACATAAATACTCAAATGAATGCTTTAAGATTTAATTTTAACGATGATTTGTGTTCTTATTATTTTATAATAAAGTAATATTTTCATTAATTTGTCTTGTTAAAAAAAAAAATTCCTCTACAAGTTACATTATTATTACAAATTTAATTTTCCCCATTTCTCAGCGTTGGATTGAGCTGAAATTGCTGAGTCATGAAACAATGCTGAGTCATGAAATAATAAAAAAATTATATGTGAAAGTTGAACAATTTAATTCTTATTTGTTGCACTTCTTTCATATTATAATAAATAGGTATTTTTATTTGAAAGTTCAGAGAAAATTACAAAAATTTTAACAGGTTTTTTACGTTCCTATACCATAGAAATATTAGAGAATAATTAAAAAAATCGTGTTACAGAAAAGAGCTTGTATTAAAGAATAATTTTTATACTTGGTATTATATACATTGAATTTGCTTAGTATATTAGCTTCGGTTTAAAATTTAACGCTAGCAAATATTAAAAGTACGAAAAATTTTTTGGTATTCATTGAATCATCTAATAAATTCATTTTCGTTGTGTCCGTTTTAAAAATAACTCCAAAACTTCGTTATTGTGATTCCATCTAAATGTTTTGTGATTCGCTGAATGCAAAAAAGAGGTTTTTGTGTGAAAGTGTTAGACAGCGATAACCTATTGAACACTTTTGTCGTTTCTATCTCTAGCTGTGCCGTGAAACTAATTGTTAAAATCGATCTATCAGAAGGCCCAATTTATTCTTGTCATTTGAATGTTATTAACAATTATCTCGAAATGAATCCAAGGGTTTCTGTCAAACTTTGTATGTTCAAAGACAATTTCAAGGGCTAAAATTGTATTGTTTTTTTTTTTTTTTTTTTGTCATTCAATAAATAAAATTTTAATTTTTCCTCGAAATAATTAAAAAAATACCCAACAATAATTTATACATAAGAAATACAAATGCATTAAAAAACAAAACTATTTATAATTTTAAGCAAATTTATTCTTCAAGCTATTGGTATGGTGCCCATGAAGAAAATTTTACCGAATTTTCGAAAACCTCTCAGTAGATGTCAAAAATGATGTTTAAATACCTAAAAATTCTTGTAAATAAACAGTACATATTATACAAAAATATCAAGGGTCGTATTTTTAAGAAGGAATGGAATGAAATAAGATTTCTAATCTTAATGGAAACTTATATCAAAAGCAGCTTGGATATCGAATTTCATAAAAATTACTTAACTAATTGACTAGTTCGAAGGATATATAATAAAAAGTCCTGGGTTATAAATTTTGACATCAAAAGCATTCTGTTCCTGTAATTTTTCTTAACCTTCAACTTTCATTTCATACCTGACGGTCTGTCTTTTTTCTGGCCTGTAGGTTTTTTAACTTATTCAGATAGATTTGAATTTCAAATCATTTGAATTGTATCGAATTATGGAAGATAATTGTTCGAAAAAATATATATAATCGGAATAGAAAAAAGAAATCAAGTTATTAATTTTGTGGAGTTTTTCTCTTTAATCCAAATTTTAACTTTATCGGGCATGCCGTTTCAGGTAGATGGTTTCAGATATCTATATACACATTTACTTCGGCGAAATGAACATATGGTAGTTGCTATTATTTCGGAGAATTCATTTAGAAAATACTTTCGATAAACGCTATTTTTAATTAACTACCGATATATTAATTGTAACCCATTTATCAAGTTTTGATGAAATTTTGTGTGAACACATGATATAGATTCGAATCAATAGTTTCAATTATGTTGAAAAGGATTATTTAGAATTTAAAGAAAAATAATTGTAATAGAAAAGTACGTAAAAACATAAGTTGAGCTTAAGCGGGTTTTCAACAGATGTTAGAATTATCCTAATCTAATATACTTATCGAAAACATGTCAATTTTGTGCATACCAAATTTCATAACATTTGGATAACTAAAATATAAAATTGTATGAAATTGTAGAAAACATATTTCTTAACCCCAATTCCAAACCACAATTCATTCGATATAGGCATTCGGGACAAATAGCTATTTTACTAAATGTATTCATACATCCCGCGGAAATGCTATATCCATTACAGACAGTATATTTTTTTATTTATTCTAATAAAGACATTCGCTTAGTTAACTCGGCTCTTAAGTGATAAATTTTTTTGAATTAAATTAAATCTTCTCCGTATAAAAGAATTTATCAACAAATAGAGAGATATATTTATAACTTTCTTAAAAGTTGTTTTTAAGTAGCATTATAAAGCTTTCTCTTTTAATGTTTAAGTTTGTAGAATTTTTCATTTTCCATTTTTAAATACTTTTTTTTTAATATTTATTTTTCTTTCGTATGAACTTTTAATAATAATAATAATAATAAATGTTAATATAATAGTAAAAGTACTATTTTTTAATAAATGTTAAAATGAAAAATAACTTTTTTATATACAAAAAGATGAAATAATTTTCTTCATATTGTAGTTAATGCAAATAATGGAATATGGAAGTTTTGAAAAGTAATTTTTATTTTGTACGGTAAGTATTGTTCTACATGGGTGGTGAGAATGTTAAAGGATATTATCAAGGATATCATTTAAAAGCACATCCAGTAGAATGGCTGATATCAGAGTTGTTATAATTTAGACCACATGTTATAAATTTTTAAAAGTAAATTAAGTACATGATAAAAATGAAATATAAATTGTTTTTCGTAATAATTTTCCTATTAGAATAGCTGTACTTAGAATTAATAGTAAATGATATTTTTCTAGAGATATATATATTTCTCATCCCTAAATTTGGTTTCGTCTTTTTGTTTCATAAATAAGCGAGACATGTTACTCTCCAAATTTAATAATAATTTTTACACTTATCTTGACATAATTTTACAGTCACCGAGGAAGTATAATCACCTTGTTACCGAAATATTCAGGGGCGTAGGAGCCGTATGGACAGGGTGTGCAGCTGCCCACCCAGGAATTTCCCTGGTGGGCCATGCCCTTTTGTTGAAGAGATTAAAAATTTTATTGCTCTATTACAATTTCGTGTAGGATAATTTTAAGGGCAAAACAATAGTTTTTCACGAAAAATTATGTAACATAAGTTTGGCGTGATCCATGGCGTGCACGCCACTTTAAATTTAGTCAAATAGAAGAGACTTAGGCAAAACATTTTAGTAAAGGATTTAGGTATAAAAATGCTACTTGTTTTCATTAGTATACATATTCAGATATCATTTAAAACAAAAATACGTTAATAAAAATTAATTAAATTATACCCGACTTCATTATAAAATAACCTACTACCACCTACCCTTCAAAAAAGTGTTTCAGTTTTATATTCCTAACAAAGAAAAACAGATAAAAGTAGTATAGTATTTTTGAAGTTAATTTTTTCGGCTTAAATGGCCTATGACCCCGCGAATTATTATTGGATTATGCAATAAACATGAACTGGCGTTGATTTAAACCATTTTCATAAAATTTTCTTTGTCGGAAAACTTTCTATAACCACCCAAAAAATTGAATTTTTAAACTATTTATATTTCAGGTAAAATGACTTGTGACCCCTCAAATTATGATCAAAATACTCGTTTTAGATCAAAAAACGCTAGTAAAAACCATTTTATCGAATTTCACCCTATCGGAAAATCGTCTATAACCCACCCTCAAATACAACTTTTTTTTAAAAATAAATTTTTTTGCTTAAATGGCCTATGACCCCGCGAATTATTATTGGATTATGCAATTAACATGAACTGGCGTTGAAACAAACAAATTTCGTAAAATTTTCTTTGTCGGAAAACTTTCTATAACCACCCAAAAAATTGAATTTTTAAACTAATTATATTTAAGTTAAAATGACTTGTGACCCCTCAAATTATGATCAAAATACTCGTTTAAGATCAAAAAACGCTAGTAAAAACCATTTTATCGAATTTCACCCCATCGGAAAATCGTCTATAACCCACCCTCAAATACAACTTTTTTTTTAAAATAATTTTTTCGGCTTAAATGGCCTATTACCCCGCGAATTATTATTGGATTATGCAATTAACATGAACTGGCGTTGAAACAAACAAATTTCGTAAAATTTTCTTTGTCGGAAAACTTTCTATAACCACCCAAAAAATTGAATTTTTAAATTATTTATATTTCAGGTAAAATGACTTGTGACCCCTCAAATTATGATCAAAATACTCGTTTTAGATCAAAAAACGCTAGTAAAAACCATTTTATAGAATTTCACCCCATCGGAAAATCGTCTATAACCCACCCTCAAATACAACTTTTTTTTTAAATAATTTTTTCGGCTTAAATGGCCTATGACCCCGCGAATTATTATTGGATTATATATTTTGCATGATTAGGCGTTAATATAAACCTTTTTCTTAAAATTTTCTTTGTCGGAAACTTTCTATAACAACCCTTAAAATCGAAAATTTTTCACTTTTTATTTTATGGTAAACAAAACTTGTGACCCCTTAAATGATGATAAAAATAATCATCTGAGATCAAAACGCTTTTTTCAAAAAATTTTTTCTTCTAAAATGGCCTATGATCCAAAACAAGTTGATATCAATAATTTTTCATCATATCATCATTTAAAACTTATTTTCCCGCTATATGATCAGATATATGATTTTATAACAAAATAATTTAGTATAAATCATTTTCATCATTTCATTACTGGAAATACCAATGTTCAAATTTAAGAAGCATCAATTATCCCGTGTAAAACTTTGAAAAATAGTTATTTATTAAGGTTATCGACAAAAAATTGTTTTAAAAAATTGAATAAGATTTTTAGGTCTTATAATTGAAGTGGGTTTTTTGGGTCTTATTAGTCAGAAAAAAAATTTTCAGTTATTTATATTATCCGGAGGAACATACCCAAGAAAATTTGTCATATAGTAAAAATGGAGTAAAAAATGCATGTAAACGAAATTAACTGTCGTTTCTATTCTCTTAGACCTACGCAATTTTTCAATAAAATCTTTATGTTGGATCTTCTAAGAAAGGAAATTTTTCAGAGATTTAAATTATCCGAAACATACCTTTAACATTTGTTATTTATTAAGAATTAAGTAAAATATTCATATGAAAAACAATTATCTTTCGTTTCTATTCTATGTTTTGGCCGACGGTAATTTTTCGAAAAAAAACCTTGTTTTATATCTATTAGTAACATAAAAAAACAATTCATTTTTTTATTTATATTGTGAAAATTTTACTTATATTGAAACAAATTTTCTTAAAATAAATTTTAAATTCATTTCATTTAACCACCCCCCCTCCCCCTTAACATGGAGTAATAGCCATATTTCTTTTATTAAGGAAAAACAATCTTTAAGAAACTAAACATTTCAAGCAATATGTATAATTCATTCACTCTTATAAAATGCGATAATACGTCGGGGTAACTAATCGCATACATCAAATTTAAACGATAATACTATCTTCTATGTGTACATACGACATCTGTGTACAAATGTACTTCATCAGACTTGATTAACTCATCTAATGCTTTATTAATCAAGTCGTTTGTTTAATGAATTTTCGAGATCGAAAATTCATTAAACAAACTAAATGATTAAACAAATCATTAAACAAATTAAATGATTTATAATTGCCGATAATTATTTTAATTATCGGCAATTAAAATAGTGCAATCGTGTATTGTTTTTTGTTATTAATTCAATATTTGATTCGCTATCACTGCATAAATCGATTATTTTATCGATTTTTTTGTTTAATTTTGATCTTTTTTTAATCTTTTTTATCAATTTGTCTTCGTCTTCCGTACTGGCTTCATTCATTATAATACAAGTCGTATGAATTTGCCGATTACATAGATGACAACAAATTGTTTCATGTTTTGCGTCAATTATTATAAAACATTGTATGTATCGGTTTTGTATATTTTCTGATTTTTTTAACATGATTTTTGCCGTGCATAGCCGAAATTCATCGGTATTAAAATTTTTATCGTAAGAAATTTTTTCCGATACACATTTGATGTAATACATTACATAAATACCACAATTTATACCGTCATTTTTTCCTTGTGTAGGTCGTTCAATACCGTCTTCGAAAGCCCAAACAGTTCTCTTTATGCTATTAAGAGGTGTACCTGGAGAACATTTTTCAAGAAAGTTTTTGAAAGCTAATTTTATTCGCTGTTTTTCACCTTCTTCTTCTCTTATAAAATAGGGATTCATTAAAATTAACTTTCTATTTTTAATGTCAACCATTAACAATCGCCAATGTCCGTGATACGTGTATGGCATTAATAATAACTCTTGTATACCTGAATTTATTTGATAAACACTGGACTTTACATTAGTGCGTGTATCCCAAAAATCTCCCAGAATTGAACCTGTTACATCTGTTGAAAAATAAGTGATATCTTTGCTTTTTTTTCCATTTATACTATTGATGGCATCAATGATTTGTCCATCTATCCATCGATATTTATTTAATAGAGTCTGGAAATGCTGACAATTAATTCTTATTTCAAGCCCGCCATAATAAAAATTGCTTTGCGCTTTGTATAAGCCCACATTTATTCCAGCTGAATCGGAATTATAATAGTAACCTACTCTGTCGAACAATCCGTTAGGCAATATTTTTAATTTGTTAGTTGATGTAACAGAATCGATGTTTACCGGTACTTGGTGGCATCTGTCCAATTCATCAGGAATAGTATGGATTTTTATGGCTTCTTGTTTGTCCAATATCTTATCTTCTGTAATTTTTGAATATGAATTTATCTTTTTGTCAATTTTTTATTTTATTTTTTGTTTCAATTTATTTAATGATTTATAATTCATATGTGTATTACGAGGTTTGTCATATTTTTGATCTTTAAAATGAATTCTTTTGCGACCCCATCGATTTCTGCGGAATGGGAAGTTTGGTTCGTCGTCGTCCGTATCATTTTTTCCATTGGACTCTTCTGGATATTTTGCTTTGTTTTCAATTTTATGGAGAATTTCTTCGGTCACTAAAAGCTCATTGTTGGTTCTTAGTAATCTGGATATTTCACTAAGTGATACATTTGTTCTTTTTCCTAATACTGTATGTTTGTATACTTTCATATATGATTCCGCTGATGCATTTGATAATCGATTTAAATTTGGATTAATTAAATTTATTATCATGCAACTCCACAAAGGACAGTATGACATATATGAAGCTATGACAAATTCAATAAATTTTAGATTGTAATATTTATTTGTAATATTAACATTGCCACTCTCACTTTTTTTAAATTCTTCAATATATATTTAATATTGATTCCAAAAATGTTTGAAGAAAGGGGATTGAGCATACGTGGGAGTGTTTGATTTACTTGAAACAAAGCTCACGTCATCATTATGATCATCACTGTGGTAGAATTTGTGTGTATCCAAATCCTCCCCTTCTTTGAACATTTCTGACCAGCTATCACTATTATTAACACACCGTATATTTAATATATATTCTTCAGCCTTATGTTGAAATTTTGTTAGAAAAACCTTACAATAATCTTTAAAAACATTATTAATTTCACAAAAACTTCTACTCATTATTAAATGAGCCATAAAACCCATCAAAAAAGGTTTTACTCCCATTAAATTTGGAAATTTTTGTTTGATGGACTTCGCAAATCGATGGCATGTATGAGCACAACAACTAAACAAGAATGTTAAATTTTTAGGTTTTATGCCTTGCTCTAAATACACAAGGCATGTTTGCAAATATTCTAAAATATTCATACCATTCCATTCTGATAATATAGCATTCATGAACACCCAAGCCCAATCAACCACAATTGCATGAAAATATGGCCATTTTCGGGTGTATTCATGTACAAACCATCTATATTTTTTTTAAAAGTGTGCTATGGATGGGGTATCGTGTTCAGAAGTGAACATCTCGCATATAGGAATGACAGTTTTTAATGCCTTATATACTATGGCATAGTAAAAAATATGTTTACACTCATAATCTTCCAATTTTCTTACATGGCCGCCAGTTGCATCCAAATGAAGAATAATTGGTTTCGATTCATCTATTATTGACAATTGCCGTTCTGTATAAAAAACCATTTGCAATGGCATTCAAAAATTGTCTAATATAACCATCCCGCAACTTACTATCCTCAAGAAAAGATTGGAGAAGATCTTGAAGCGTTCGAGATTTAATCACCAATCTTTTCTCACATCGACCTTCAGACACAATTTTTTGAATTGTTCCTAATCTCACAGATTTTTGCGAATGACCATCACTATATAATTCGCTATCAGTATTTTCAAAACTTGAAAGTTGTGTTAACCGTGGCAAGTATATTTGTAATTTTTTTAAAAATTTTCTATTTTCTCCTCTTATTGGTTCCATTTTTATTTTTCCAAAACTATGGTGATGTGACAAGTCCTTATGAGTGGAAGAAACAGTAATTTCCATGATAAAATTGCTCAATGAAGTACAGTCCAATCTAAAACGAGGACCATGGCTAATAATATTGCATTAACCATAAGCAACTACATTTGCATTATTAATTCTTAATATTTAACTGATTTATTAAAGCTTCCTTTATAAATTTTCTTAATAAATCATTGATCAAATCACCATTATCATCCGCCATATTCGATGTCTGAAGTTGGAAAGATCCCACTTCATACTTATAAAGGGTTTCAAATTTGCCGCTTTTATTTTGATGTTTTGTTATTTGGTCATTTGACACTTTTGTCTCCCTTGTTGATCGAGTAAGCTCCTCTTCTTCCATCGGCTGATAATCAAAATTATCATTATCGTTATTTTCGATAATTTCCGCTTCATTAATTTCGATTTCATTTATCATAAGAGCATCGAAATGGCCATTTTGAGAATCAGATCCGGAGAATACTAAATGAATACAATTACTTTGTTGAATTTCATTATCACCAATACAATGTATTTTTTCTACTAAATGGTTGGTTTTTCGAAGAAAAACATTAACATTTGTTTTGAACGCTTTGGAAAACATCGATATTTCAAAGTCTGTTCCGTAACTACCATTAGCTCCCATATAATTTTTATAATGGTCAACATCGGTATAAGTAATTACATCACATGTTGCTCTTAAGATATCAATATTTTCGAGTCAATGTTGCTCAGTATATTGGACGATTTCACTTCGAATATCATAATGAAGTGACTCTGTTCCATAAAGACCCATGGAAAAACTGCGGAATAGGCAGTTTCCATCACGCATTTTTTCTCAAAAGTATGTCATAGTTTCGATCAACCTAATTCTATTCAAAAACGTGATGCCTATAAAATGTATACAATTTTATTAAAAGAAGTGTGTCACAAAATATGTACTTTTTATGTTAAAATGAACAGTTATCAATGGACAATAATTTTGTTTGATTCCAAAACCACATTGTTATCAATCGCTTTACTTTGGTGTACCGATTTTGAATAAATAGAACCAACTTTAAAAAATTGATTAAATATTAAATTAAATTGTTTCATAAATAATTTCCTTGTTACAAATTACCTTTCGAAGTCATATTGCATTTTTAAACATCATATTCTTATCTAAACAGGGATCCGTTGACGTTCGCTTCGAAAGGTAATTGGAACAGTTTATTGTAAAATTATGTTCTAGTCCATTTTTATTTTAAGATTTGTATTTACTAATTTTTATACTAAACATATATATTAGGTGCTCGATTATTTTAATTTTAGTCTAAAGTTTGTAAAGTTCGAAAATATTGAAGCTACAAACCAAATTTTGGTATAGGAAGTGGTTTAAAAAATCACCAAATTATTCCAATTTCGCATGTCAACCCGTCTGTCTGTTCGTCATTAAGATAACTCAAAACCGAAAAGAAATAGCTGAAATCTTGGTTGTGCATTTAAGACATAAAGACTAAGTTTAAGTACGTATTTTAGCTCAAATTTAGCTATGATGCATGCACATGTATAAATAATTGGATTTTGATAGTGTTGTAAAACTAATAAAATAAATAAATGATAAACAAATGCCAAACATTCTTTTTTTCTCTATTCCTGTGTCTTAAGGATATAATTTTTATTGAATTTAAATGGAACAACCCTTTTATTTAACAGATAAAGCCCCATTTATAAAATCCATCTTGACTAAAACTACTAACCCGATTTTGATGAAATTTTCATTTTAGTTTCCTAAGTTGAATGATACCCAATTACAAAAAATAGTACCTGAAATTTTATATTACCATATTTGATCTCTAATTTCTGAGAAATATGTTGGCAAATATACCTAAGTACATAAACACATACAAACATGTATACACAAGACGTTTAGCACACCTGTTTAAAAGGCCGTTTAACTAAAATATATAAATATTGTGGAATTCCAATAATATTACATGCATCCACGTCGAATGGATAACCTTTTTTTTTTTGAAGTCGATTAATTTAAATTTTAGTACAAAAATTTGTGTTCACGTTAACAAATATTTGTAAGACAAAAACATCTAATTTTATTTTTATTTAAACAAATAACTTAAAAAATATATTTTTGTGTTAAATATTGTTTAAGTAATAATAGTGACCCAGATGTTTTATTAATTTTAAAATGTTTTATTTTTCTTACATTTATTCTTATTCTTTTGTTTACTTACATTTTAAAAAAAATGTCAATTATTTAAGATTACACATACAGACATACACAACAGAAATTTTAAGAAAATTCAGTAATAAATCTTAAGAAAATGAATTGTTTGTGACCAGTTTTAAATGGATCACATTCATTTTAACGAGTAGATTGTGTATATAGATGTTGTATGAGTGTATCTGTATTTATTTTTTCTATTTTTACATACAAATTTTTATTTTTATTTTTTTAATACATTTATAAAAATAATAATAAATACTAAATAAATATTTTCACATCATTTAATTAACAATAAAAATTTAACAACAAATTTAAAATGTATTAAATATCTAAACATCAATAAAATATTTGATTTATTCAATTTATAGGTATTGATATTAATTATACACATACAATTCATTTTTATATAAATGAAATAATAGATAATAGATACAATTTAAAATTGAAATTTGGTTGCATTGTACAATTAGCACAAGTTATAACGACTTTACACATCTTTAGCAATTTTTATAGCTAAATCAGTCTTTTTAAGACTGACAAATATGTTTGGAGGACCACACTTGTCTTTAATTAAAAGTAAATCTACCTAATAGATAACAATTGATTAGATTCAAAATCAAACATTTTTTATTATTAAAATAGTTGTATAATATAATAGTTGTATATTCAATCAACTGAGAATTATTTTAATAATTAAAGCAGGTATTTGGAGAGCTTTTTTTTATCTACGAAAAAAGAGATAACACTGTGCTTTTTTCGTGTATATTTGTATTTTGAATATTTTTTTCAGTTAAAGGTTATCAAATATGTAAGTGAAACAATGTGTCAAAATATGGGGGGCTGGGCGAGTTGAATTTTAAATTAAAAAAAAAAAAATTATAAAACATGGTTTTGAAACACGTTAGGATTTATGTTTTTGGATTTTTTTATGAAGCGTATGTGGCACAATTGGTTAGTATGTTGAGTTGTCAGTTGAAAGGTCTGTGGTTCAAATCTATGGGGCGGTTTAAAATATTTTATTTATGTTAATTGATTATTGATTTATATGTCACTATTGTTTTGGAGTTATTGTAACAAGCCTCTATGGCAAAATATTTTTTGGTTTTTTTTTTTTTTTTTTTTTTTGAAGAATTTAAAAAAACATTGGGTCTTTCATTGATTTCTTATAAATAAATATATTTGCAATTAATCGGTCGATTGATTGATTTTTAATTGTTCACGTATTGTTTTCTTTTAGTTAAATTTTAATCGAATCTAAATCCACCAAATCTACCAAAAAATTATTCAATTTTTATCAACCATTTATTTTATTTAATACACTTCATTATAAATTGATTTTAAATTTTATTTATAACTCTACGTAATACTCAACTAACTACACGTAATAATGGTGTCACACTTGCTTATTTTCAGCTATTAATACGTATTTCAATATACAATATATATTATTCATCAAATATTAATTAATAATTTATTATTTTGATTTGTTGAAAGTCTTCCATAAAGCAAACAACATGTTTTTATAAAGAAAAATTAATATTTAAGTAGTTGTTAAGTGAGTGATAAGATATTGAAACACCAAAACGTCTGCTTCAGTGCTTAAGAGAAATTGTTATAAATATATAATAAGCACATTCCTGAATGTATTTTATCGTTTAAAATTTGCCAACAAATAACTTGAATAATACTCATCCAAATATTATGAAATTTGGTAGCAAAATGTTCACATGAAAACGGAGGACCCACAATTCCTAAAGTAACAATTTTAATTCGATTTAAGATAAAAAAATGTTTCAACATACCGCTTTCATGTAAATATTGTACATACCAAAATTCAAAACGTTTGCGTAATTATTTTTTGAAGTTATATGTACGCCAAATTTGAAAGATAATGAATGATATTAGGTATGAACACATCTTTTCAAAATTGATACCAATATGTGTAAACTTTTTTGTAGATATTTATCGATCGAGTTGAAAATGGTCCAAATAGATAAGCATTTTCATAATTTTGATTTAAAATTCACAAAATATTTCCAAATGTAAATACAAAATATATAAGAAAAACATTTTAAAAAATAATACTTTTATTTTGAGCTTTTGAAGTTCATGTAATCCTTTAAAATATCTGAAAAACAACACCAAATTTATGGTTGGGTTTTGTGAAAAATTTGAAATAGTGTTTTCATTTGTATACTAAATGGTAGAAAAGAAATCAATATGCCAAATTTGAGGAAGCATTGTTTGCAACTTCTAAATAAATCGATTTTCAATGTATTTATCATCCTACAAGTTTAACACAAATGAAATGCATAAATTTTATTATCAAACAAAAGCGTTTTGCACTGAAAGACGTATAAAAATCAAATAGAATAAAGTCGAACACTTCTGAATATATAAAAAAAAAGCAATTTTATAGAAAGTATTTGTAAATATTAATCAAAATCTAACAACGAAATAAAACATTAATAACTTTTCATCTTAAAATTTGCATAATATATTAATTATTAAAATAATTGTATAAAATAATAGTTGTATAATTCAATCAACTGAGAATTATTTTAATAATTAAAGTAGGTATTTGGAGAGCTTTTTTTCTATCTACGAATAAAGAGATAAGCTGAGCTTTTTTCGTGTATATTTGTATTTTGAACATTTTTTTCAGTTAAAGGTTATCAAATATGTAAGTGAAACAATGTGTCAAAATATGGGGGGCTGGTCGAGTTGAATTTTAAATTTAAAAAAATAATTATAAAATATGGTTTTGAAACAAGTTAGGATTTATGATTATGGATTTTTCTATCAAGCTTATGTGTCACAATTGGTTAGTGTGTAGAGTACTCAGTCGAAAGGTCGACGGTTCGAATCTAGGGGACGGTTTCTACTTTTTTCATTCAGATTAATTGATTATTGATTTATATTCTCTATTCTCTTTGTATCATATAAAGAGACAATTTAGCGTAATTGTTTAAAGGCGTGGGTTGTCAAACGATAGGTCAGCGGTTCGAGCCTATTCCGGGATGAAAATTTTTATAATTAGATTAATTGATTATATATGTATATGTCACTATTGTTTTGGAGTCATTGTAACAAGCCTATGTGGCGAAATTGGTTACAGTGTTGTGATGACAACCAAAAGGTCGTGGTTACGAAACTATTTGGCGGCGCAAATTTTTATATTAATAGAGCAATTGATGATTATTTATATGTCACAACTAATTTGGATCACTGTAACAAGCCTTCGTGTCGCAATTCGTTATGTCGTTGATCTATTAACCAAATAGTAGGTTGTTCAAGCCTATTAAGGGGCGTAAAATTTTTAGTTTTAAAGTTATTATTTCATGATATTTCAGTCCTGTAAAGCCTCCATCAGTAGAAACTTCCCCTTGAACTTAATCAGTTTCATAGTGACAGTTGAAGTGAACACATCAATAATTAAAAACAGTGTTAGAAATATTTAACAGTGACATTGTGAGGTTAGTTTTAAAAGACGCGGCAATTCGGTGAGCCAAATTCAAATATTTCATAATTTGCAAATTTGAACTTAATCAGTTTCATAGCTACAGTTGAAGTGAACACATCAATAATTAAAAACAGTGTTAGAAATATTTGACAGTGACATTGTGGGGTTAGTTTTAAAAGACGCGGCAATTCGGTGAGCCAAATTCAAATATTTCATAATTTGCAAATTTGAACTTAATCAGTTTCATAGTGACAGTTGAAGTGAACACATCAATAATTAAAAACAGTGTTAGAAACATTTGACAGTGACATTGTGGGGTTAGTTTTAAAAGACGCGGCAATTCGGTGAGCCAAATTCAAATATTTCATAATTTGCAAATTTGAACTTAATCAGTTTCATAGTGACAGTTGAAGTGAACACATCAATAATTAAAAACAGTGTTAGAAATATTTGACAGTGACATTGTGGGGTTAGTTTTAAAAGACGCGGCAATTCGGTGAGCCAAATTCAAATATTTCATAATTTGCAAATTTGAACTTAATCAGTTTCATAGTGACAGTTGAAGTGAACACATCAATAATTAAAAACAGTGTTAGAAACATTTGACAGTGACATTGTGGGGTTAGTTTTAAAAGACGCGGCAATTCGGTGAGTCATAATAAAATATTTCATAATTTGCAAATTTGAACTTAATCAGTTTCATAGTGACAGTTGAAGTGAACACATCAATAATTAAAAACAGTGTTAGAAATATTTGACAGTGACATTGTAGGGTTAGTTTTAAAAGACGCGGCAATTCGGTGAGTCATATTAAAATATTGATTAATTTTAAAAAATTTGCTTTAAGGTAGTACGAGCGCCAGGCGGTGTGGGGATAGGTATCGACTCTAGCGCGGTAAGGGGAACGCAGTAACCATATGATTTTTTTCAATAAATAGATATACATTTAACATTGGCTAGTGGCGGCATTTATTTTTCTTTTAATTAATACACTTTAATTAGTCGGGCAAGTGAAAATGTTTTTGAATTAAATTGATCACTAATATATTTACTTTCATCCATAAGTTTTTTAAAAATATTCACCGACAGATTTACGAGAAAAATACGGAAATGTATCAATGTTTGAAGGTTACCCCATAAGACCAATGTTAAATTGCTCAACTTTAAAGTTAATTATTTATTTAAATGATCGGGCAATCTCCTTCAAATTTTTGGAATTTGTTTAGACCTATTTAAACTTTGTATTAAAAAAAAATCAAGCCTTTTATCAAAAGTTGCCTTGGTGCTCGTACTTCCTTAATTATTATTATTTCATTATTTTTAGGTTCCCCAAATAATTTAAAACAGTGTGACTGACTGTGACTAATGTTAGGTTAAATTGACAAGACGCGGTAATTCGGTTTGACGGTTTGAAGATTTGAATTAGATTTTATACTAATCATAAAAATCATGTTTTTTCCGATGATTATGTGTGTACTAATGAAGTAGTTCTGCAAAGGACGATTGTACCAAGTCATGATATTTGTAAGCCCGAACTGAAACTCCGGCAGTTATCTCTATGGCTTAGGTATATAAAACATACAAATTATTGTTGAGAATGTTTGGTTTTTATTTTTAAAAGAAAATCAATTCGACCTGTAACCTATAAACTGAATGACTGACCATACTTGAATAGGTTTTTGTTTGAATTAGATTTTATACTAATCATAAAAATCATGTTTTTTCCGATGATTATGTGTGTACTAATGAAGTAGTTCTGCAAAGGACGATTGTACCAAGTCATGATATTTGTAAGCCCGGACTGAAACTTCGGCAGTTATCTCTATGGCTTAGGTATATAAAACATACAAATTATTGTTGAGAATGTTTGGTTTTTATTTTTAAAAGAAAATCAATTACAACTGTAACCTAAGTGACATAAAACTGGATAATGTTAGGGTTTGACTTAATATTTGTGTTTAATGGAGTGCCATGGAAGAACACCGGAAGGTTGGTTTCACAAGAGGCGGCAATTCGGTGAGTCATATTAAAATATTGATTAATTTTAAAAAATTTGCTATTATTATTATTATTTCATTATTTTTAGGTTCCCCAAATTATTTAAAACAGTGTGACTGACTGTGACTAATGTTAGGTTAAATTGACAAGACGCGGTAATTCGGTTAGACGGTTTGAAGGTTTGAATTAGATTTTATACTAATCATAAAAATCATGTTTTTTCCGATGATTGTGTGTGTACTAATGAAGTAGTTCTGCAAAGGATGATTGTACCAAGTCATGATATTTGTAAGCCCGGACTGAAACTCCGGCAGTTATCTCTATGGCTTGGGTATATAAAACATACAAATTATTGTTGAGAATGTTTGGTTTTTATTTTTAAAAGAAAATCAATTTGACCTGTAACCTATAAACTGAATGACTGACCATACTTGAATAGGTTTATGTTTGAATTAGATTTTATACTAATCATAAAAATCATGTTTTTTCCGATGATTATGTGTGTACTAATGAAGTAGTTCTGCAAAGGACGATTGTATCAAGTCATGATATTTGTAAGCCCGGACTGAAACTTCGGCAGTTATCTCTATGGCTTAGGTATATAAAACATACAAATTATTGTTGAGAATGTTTGGTTTTTATTTTTAAATGAAAATCAATTCCAATTTTAACCTAAGTGACATAAAACTGGTTAGTGTTAGAGTTTGACTTTATATTTGTGTTTAATGAAGTGCCATGGAAGAACAATGGAAGGTTAGCTTCACAAGAGTCGGTAATCCGGTGAGTCATATTAAAATATTTATTAATTTGAAAAATTTTATAGTATCATTTTATTATTTTTCAGTTCCTGTAAAACATATTCAAGCAGCAACTTCTATTATATAAAAGAGTTATAGAAATATATAATTGTGAACAGAGTAAGGTTAGTTTTACAAGACGCGATAATTCGGTGAGATATATTAAAATATTTATTAATTTGATTTGATTATTTAATTAAATTTCAGGTCCCGTTTATTTTTTAATTTTATTTTCTATTAATAATTAAATCAATTTTTCTCTAATATTGGTGTATTTATTTTGATAATAAAATTTGTATATATTTTTGTTTGTATAAGACTGTAAAATAAATAATTAAAATCAATGTTTCTCACTTTTATAAAATTTTGTAAAAAATAAAAAGTTTAAAATTAAAGTGTTAGTCATTATTTCATTATATATATTTCACTACTGTTTTGGATCCTTTTGTAATATGTACTCCCCTGTTATTAAATAATATAATAGTTTAAAAAAACTAAAAAAACACGCATGCATGCGTAGTTCGCGCACTAGCTCTATCTTTATTACTCTCATGCAAAGTATCCGTTCATATGCGTTCTGCAGCCAACTTCAGAGAGTTACCTACAGACAAACAAACATACGAGTGAAGCTAATAAAAGCGTGTTAAAAACCAAAGGTATCTTAGGATCGTGATAATATGCGGTTGAATTTGGTATTAAATTAATTGGTATTACATTAATTTTAAACTAAAAACAATCATGTAAGGATTATTTTTATTTGAAACTATTTTGATAAGGAGATATTTTGTAATAATTTCGATATTTCACCGTTGAAATAATTGATCGTTTAATTGGGATATTTTAATGTTTTTATTATTGTCATGGAACATTTAATCATGTAGAGTAGACAAATGAAATGGCAGAAAATACACCAATATTTTTAGGTATTAGGTAATATCTATTAATTATTGGTAGGTATAGTAGATACTGGAGGTACCACCAATTCACATGAAATAATATAAATATTTTGACCTGATTTGAATGTTCCGATGGAGTGAAATTCGATAAAATGGTTTTTAATAACGTTTTTTGATCTAAAACGAATATTTTGATCATAATTTGAGGGGTCACAAGTCATTTTACCTTAAATATTAATAGTCAAAAAATTCAATTTTTAGGTTTGTTATAGAAAGTTTTCCGACAAAGAAAATTTTATGAAAATGGTTTAAATCAACGCCAGTTCATGTTAATTGCATAATCCAATAATAATTCGCGGGGTCATAGGCCATTTAAGCCGAAAAAATTATTAAAAAAAAAAAAAGTTGTATTTGAGGGTGGGTTATAGACGATTTTCCGATGGGGTGAAATTCGATAAAATGGTTTTTACTAGCGTTTTTTGATCTTAAACGAGTATTTTGATCATAATTTGAGGGGTCACAAGTCATTTTAACTTAAATATAATTAGTTTAAAAATTCAATTTTTTGGGTGGTTATAGAAAGTTTTCCGACAAAGAAAATTTTACAAAATTTGTTTGTTTCAACGCCAGTTCATGTTAATTGCATAATCCAATAATAATTCGCGGGGTCATAGGCCATTTAAGCCGAAAAAATTATTTTCTAAAAAAAGTTGTATTGGTGGGTTGGTTTTGGACGATTTTCCGATGGGGTGAAATTCGATAAAATGGTTTTTACTACCGTTTTTTGATCTTAAACGAGTATTTTGATCATAATTTGAGGGGTCACAAGTCATTTTACCTTAAATATTAATAGTTAAAAAATTTAATTTTTAGGGTTGTTATAGAAAGTTTTCCGACGAAGAAAATTTTACGAAAATGGTTTGTATTAACGCCAGTTCATGTTAATTGCCTAATCCAATAGTAATTCGCGGTGTCATGCGCCATTTGACAAAAAAAAAATCTATACTACTTTTATGTGTTTTTCTTTGTTTCGAATATAAAACTGAAACACGTTTTTGAAGGGTAGGTGGTGGTAGGTTATATTATAATGAAGTCGGGTATAATTTAATTAATTTTTATTAACGTTTTTTTTGTTTTGATATCTGAATATGTATTCTATTGAAAACAAGTAGCATTTTTATACGTAAATCCTTTACTAAAATGTTTTGCCTAAGTCTCTTCTATTTGACTAAATTTATAGTGGCGTGCACGTTATGGATCGCGCCAAACTTCTATTACATAAAAAATTGACCTTTCTAGTCTAAGAGAGGATTAGATGACTCATCGATAATCCTCTGGATAGTACTTTCGATGGTTTGTAACTGATGCTTATTTTTACCTTCGGATTAACAACTTATTTTCATAGCCAATAGGACAACCGAAATGGACAGTTTTATTGTAACAATTGTAAGTATCCCCTGTTTAAACAATCGTCCAACTACTTTTAAAGCATGCATCGTGCGAGTTTACTTCAGTTTATTTTGTTCAAGTGCACTGTTAGTTACAAATTAAAAGTTAAAATTGTGTCTTGTGTCTTGAGAGTGATCATCGAACGAGTGTCAATGTAAGTGAAACTATTTTTTAAAATGATATGTCATGTTGTTCGCGTACATTACTTTAAATTTAAAAGCATGCATCGTGCGAGTTTACTTCAGTTTATTTTGTTCAAGTGCACTGTTAGTTACAAATTAAAAGTTAAAATTGTGTCTTGTGTCTTGAGAGTGATCATCGAACGAGTGTCAATGTAAGTGAAACTATTTTTTAAAATGATATGTCATGTTGTTCGCGTACATTACTTTAAATTTAAAAGCATGCATCGTGCGAGTTTACTTCAGTTTATTTTGTTCAAGTGCACTGTTAGTTACAAATTAAAAGTTAAAATTGTGTCTTGTGTCTTGAGAGTGATCATCGAACGAGTGTCAATGTAAGTGCTTTGATGGAGCACCTACCATGGCTGGACGTCACAATGGCGTGCAGAAGTTGTTGCAAGACGAGCAACCAAAATCAATCTACGTCCATTGTGCCAACCATTCACTGGATCTTGTCCTCCAAGAAACAGCTAAACTACAAAGCGGGGTATGCGATGTTATGTGCTTAGTTAAAGATGTTTCGAACTGCATTCTAGAATCGGCAAAAAGAAAGAAAATGTACGATAAAGTCGATCTACAAGCATACGAAGACGATTCAGCATCTTCAGATGATGATTTGTCGGTTGAAAAACCGACTAGATTAGCCGCTTTGTGTCCTACGCGATGGACCACACGTGTAAAACTTTCAAAAGATTCAAAGAAAATTATCCACGAGTACAGGGAACATTAGTTAAGTTCGAAAATTGCGAGTCTGTAAAGCCGGAAAAAAAGCTCAAATTCGCGGGTGGTTGCTGAAACTTGAGCAGTCTGAGACCCTTTTTTTTCTTAACCTCAGCATTCAAATTTTTGATCCTTGCGAACATCTTGCGCGAGCGCTTCAAGCTCCTGGTCTAACAGCTACAGGTGCGAAACAAGCTGCTGATTTACTATCTTCGAGATTGCAATCGTTGCGCACAGACACCGGGTTCGACCGTTTATTTGAAAAAACAGTTAAAGAATCACACGAGTTAGACTTGAATCCTTTCAAAGAACCCCGCGTGAGACAACCAAACAAACGGTACGAGCATACTTCCAAATCTGCTCCACCGGTGCGACTTTCAGCCAAAGATTCGTTGAGAAAAATCTATTTCGAAATTTTAGATTTGCAAATATCAGAATTGAATGAAAGGTTCGACCAAAGTGGTTTAGCTATTCTAGTGTCACTCGAAACTGTACTGTTGAACGCGACTAAAGCTTTAGTTGGCGACGAAACCAAGCTCGCGGAAGAACTCGGTGTCTTTGCTGAAGATTTCAATATTAGCAGATTGCATGCTCAACTTTTTCTGCTCCAAAGCGTGCCCGATATTGCAAGTTCCAACTGTTCCGAATTGAGCGAAAAACTCGCGAATCTATCGACGACAACCAGGGATATGTTAGATGAAGTAATTTTACTGATAATTTACTGATAATTTACTGATCCTAACCGTACCTGCGTCTGCCGCGACTTCTGAACGATCTTCTGAGCGCTTTGAGAAGATTGAAAACTTATTTAAGGAATTCGATGTCCCAAAAGCGCCTCACACACCTTTTGCTATTACATGTACATAAAGAACTTACAGCTGCTTTCGATTTAAATATTATAATGAAAGAATTTGTGGCACGGTCAGAAAAACGCAAATCTGTGTATGGCAAAATCTAGGTTTAAGGTTGAGAAAAGTTGAAGTATAATTTAAGACTTTTGTATTGACTTTTTAATTTTAGCAAGCACTTATAAAGCGAAAAAGTTTGTAAAAACTAAAAATGTAATTACATACAAATAAGAGATATGTAAATAAAATTGAAGAAAATAAAAAGAAAAATTTTGCAAAAATTATTTACAACTAACAAAAACTGTCTGGTATAATATTAATTAACAATCACAAACATCTTTCATACAAAATTATTATCATCGAAAATTTAGGGGGGGGTTAAAATTTCGTACCTGCCCACCCAGCAAAAAATTCGTTCCTACGCCCCTGTACATATTTAACATATAAGTCAGTGACTTTAAAGCTTTTTTTTGTTGTGGTTTACTTTTTAAAAATTTGCCGCCATAGTAGCAATAAATTTCTGTACAAATTAAAATTTAATTTTTAAAATTTCTTATTTATATCAGGCCACATAATTTCCGCGGCTCATTGAGATGAATGAATGTAACTTCCAATAATTATTTACATAATACTTCAAGTATGTAAAATTCTTAATAATTGGCTTTTACAATCAAAGCAAATTTTTGATTATAAAAGCAAATACAAAAAAAATTTTCATTAAAATGTGGAATTAATTATCTTCTACAACATATTCATTGAAAATTTACAATATCATAGATTTTCAGGATTATCGTTTCCGTTTTGAGTAATTTTACTTCCGAGTTAAATCTACCGTTATCAGAATAAGAATATTTTTTAAATCCAAACGATTATTGCTCCGTTTTCCAAACTTGAAACTTCTAAGCACTTTTATACGATACCGTTCTGGGGATATAGCGGTAGAAACTGACCAATATCTCGCAAACAGATTTATTAAAATTTTATTTGTACATGAGTAGTAAAGGATTACAAAAGTTATTAGTATTGTGGAAAAATAGATTAGTCTAAAACATTTCTATTAAAAGAAAATTTAACATCATAACAAATCAACGTAAAAAAAATAAATTTATCTTACTGTCACAGAATTTTATGTTATATAAAATAGAAAATATATTTTTAGACCTCGTATCCAAAATATAAATTCAATCGGTCAAGCTGTTCAAGACTTATAGCCACTGAACTAAATATAGTCGATAATAGTTATTTTCACAAAAGTACCGATGTGTCGTAAGATGGCATGCATTTTTTTGTACATGCATGATGTATTTTATTTGAGAAACAATTATTTGAATTTTTTTCAAAACAATTACAATATTATACTTAGGAAAAACAAAATTTCAACAGAAAATTTAAAAAATATGAGCTTAACACTATAAAAAATTTTTTTTTTAATTTTATTTATTTAAGGGCGCTTCAACAATTGAGTCATTTACCTATAAAACGAAGAATATTGTATGTGACTGAAATGTAAAAATGAATATTTCACTTATCCAAAAATTCAACTCACTCGGTGCAGACAATTAATAATTTTATATTGATTGACTTGTGAAGTAATTAGGCTTTTTTACATAATCTCAGAGATTTATTTTTATGTTAAGCCAAAAAAAATATTAAAAATTAATAATATATACTGCCAGGTACTTCCTGACGGTGGTTATCTTTGCCAAGTTGTTTAATACACCAAAAAAATGAAATCCTATTTATATCGTCAGTCTTAATATGGTATGATATTTAGGGAAGTATGTGTGATACTCTGGAAATTATTTCAATAACGTATATGAGCATTTAGTCCAATCTTACGAGACAAACACAGGCACATATTAATTGGCGTTATGAGTATAATTATGAGTGTGCAAATTAGGTTGTTTTTTAATATACATTACATTAATAGTATTTTTTTTAAGATTTACGTCTTATACAAAGAGGCTGGACTTTTGTCCAAGATTTCTAAGACAATAATAGAAAAGCATAATAATATCAGTAGAAGAAAATTTAAACAAATATATAACCAAAATAATAGCAATAACAAATCATTTTGCTAAAAAAAAATAGAACAGTAAATAACAATAATAAAAATTAAAATAGATAATAAATTAGTTTGTTTATTCATATAGCTTAGAATGTTCCTGAGAAGATATTTGGGCCCAACGATTGGTCCGGTTCCTCATGGGCGATATGGAAATATTTCCCCGAGTATCATACGTCAAGACTGAGAATATGGGATTTTTAGGATAAGTAGTATTTCTTTTTTTTTATGGGAGTTTTACAGCGTTTGGATAAGGTTAACGCTGAGCATACAATTGCAAGTACGCATATAGTGCAGGTATATACTAACCCTACCATGTTCCACACATTTTTTTAGTGAGAAAATAAATAAGGGTTATGAGTTATGGGATCTTAAACCATATATTAATTTATTATTTTTAAAAGATCATGGAAACAGTAATTATTTTAACATTATTACATCGTGGTAGATTATTACATTAGTCATTTTTAAATTATTCACAGTTTAAGTACTCATTATTATTTAAAAATTTTAATTGTTTTTCGCACTCACTATCAATATTGTTTATTATAAAGTTTTAAAATTCTTTAATAAAACGGATACATTTTTTTCCAAATCCCAATTGTTATTCATAATCAATATATTCATAAATTTTAGTATAAATAGTTGCAGTAGTAAATATGATACGTTATTTTTATAATTATCGTATAAATATTAATATTTATTATATTTTATTGAAAAGTGGTTGTAAAGCTATAAAAATGGGATTTATTGATGACAAAAACTTTCACAAATTAACGCTTATTACAATTACGAAATGAACATGAATCTCAAAGAAGTCATGAATACATTATTGGAAGTATATTTTTGTGTGGCTATGAATAAAAATTTCAAAAAATGATTTATAAACGAATGAGATTTTTGTTCATAAATTAATATTGTAAAAAAAAAACTTCCGAATGACAGTAGTAAGAAATTTTACAAATATTCTTTAACTTAGACTTCGAGCAAAAATCATGTATATTATGGACTTTTACAAATAAAAATTGCAAACTCTCCAAATGATTAAAAATGCGTAATTAAATAAATTATATTGAGGGCAGTGAATAAAGGAAGAAAAATCATTGGTTTTGTTTCATATGCAATGCATATATGTGTACTAGGTATTTAATAAACTAATACTATTTCTTTTATATTTATGTTTACAACTGTAGGCAACTTGTATACCACCAATGTATATACAAGCCTTTAAAAAGATAGAAATATGTAGAAAAATATTAAGAATGTATCTACGGTAGCAGCTTTCAGTAAAATGATTGACTTTTTTCAATATATACTTTACACATAGTTACATAAATCCTGAAAATGTAAGAGGACTAGGGAGGGTTCATAATTATTAAAATAAATAATTGATTTCAAAAGCAGGCACATTTAACATTGGGGTATTTTACAGACGATATATTTAATAAATTAGTTAATTGTTTAGATACTGAACATAAAGTCGTCTCAATGTTTGAACTATTTTTAATCATTTGCATTTATAAAATGCTCCAAATATGCAGTATATACAGTTATAAATACTTTTTACATAATAATATGTATGTATTGTGATGAATTAATGTTTTGGATTTTTCCTGTAACTTTTATGATTCGAAAGTGTGTGTTCTACGATCATTTGGATCGATCCACTGGACTGATTTTGCTCATTTACGAACTTAATAAGATAATTCTTTGAACACCTATATCAAAGTTTTTTTGTGGGTTCAATATTTTCTAGCGTTTCAAAATTTAATCTAAAATTAATATACTACATATTATGTATGTTAAGTAATTTTTTGTTTATGTATAATAATTATTTATAGGCAAAATAATACATCATATGATCACGCTCAAAAACACTAAGGCCAATAAAATAATTATTTTATATAAAAGCACGAGTAAAATAATTATTTTGTTAATGCAACATTATAGTCAGGTAGTACCTAGTAGTATATTTTTTTTTAAATTTTTTATTGCTTAACATGAATTTAAAAAACTATCTTCAATATTTTATATATTTTTTTAAATTGAAATGAAAATTTTATAAAATATTTGTGGCTATCAAAAATATTTATTCTTCTGTGTTATGGGTCTAATTTTTAATCAAATATTTCAAAATATATTAAACCAAAGAATACAAACACCCATATAAGCCCAATTTCTGTGTATACAACAAATTTAGTATTAACGCTGGCCATCAATTGGCTATAATGCAATTGTACATAATTGTATGGGTTTTATCAAAAATTACAAATTCACAATAATTGTCGACATTCAACAGCTACAACCATCCCTTGATGACTACTGGTTTTTATGTAAAATATCAGCTATCTGTTAGCCAGTGTAAGTCCTAATTTTTATGTATACACAATATTTATTCATATAAGCTTCAATGGGTGTTCTTCTTTGATTAAACATCTCAAGATTTTGTTATACAACTATTTCTATAGGCAACTTACTAAACATATCTGTCTGTATACATATACATAAACAATTAATGTACTTACAGTTGGATTCATATATTTAAGTACCTCATAGACTAATTTAAATTTAGAAATTCACTAAGGAACATTTTTTTAAAGCTTATTTAAGTTCGTTTTATACAACTAGATCATGAACGACGACACATTTTTTGCCAATTTATTTTCAATTAAACATAATCGAATTAAGGAGACTAATAATAATATTACTGTTTATGCTTTTAAACTTTATTTTATAAGTAATCTTTTGAAAATCTTTTGAAAAGTATTCTTTGGTACTTAAGCATTCCGCAGGCGTGAGTTTTGAAATTGCATTTAATACTTTTGAATAGAACAGCTCCTGCGAGATAAGGGCAAATGGATATAGCTTAAAAAATTTTTTCTCAAAAATTACGAGACAGTTTCTAAGAACGGTCATTTAGAGCACTTAAAAACATTACTAATGAGTATTCATATAATAGAATAAAACATCTACAAAAAAGATAATCTCTATTGCACAATTATATACAATACTATACGTTTCATTTTTTCTTCTTTTCGCTCACAAAAATATTTTGACTTTTTGTGTTACTTGTGTGCGAACATTGAAAAAAAATACATAACAGTATATTAGAGATTTTCATTTATATATGTATCTCAATCTGTCATAGAAACTCTCTTTAAGGCCAGGCTATGAATGGGGTTTCTTTTGATAGTTAGAGCAACCACACACAATTTCGGTTATATATTTTAACTATTAAATTAAGTAATAGTTCGAAAAAAATACTGTGTGCGATTTTTTAAGAACATCCAATTACAAACTTTTCTTTGTCTTTTATCATAGTTGAACATGAGTAAATGTAAACGATTTTATTAAAAATAAGAATAAATCACTTGGTTGGGATCGAACCTGCTTTACCTTGAAAAAAGTTCATGTTAACGTCATAGACGATAAGTTGAAAATCTCTTATTCGACTACTATAAATAAAATGATTAATTTATGTTTTAGGGCCAGCGCACATCATATGATTTTCTGATCAGAAAATTCGATGGGTAACGCATACCATCGGATACGCACAACAAACGACAATGAACCAATGAAAAATTTCAAATATTTTAAATTTATTATTATATTTTTTAACTAACAGATGGCTTACTTCAGATAACATCGTAAGATATTCTTACAAGAAATTCTAATACTCGGCGCACATGATAAGATATTCTGATCAGAAAACTTGATGTCGTATGTAGAATTCTTACCGTGCACCGGGTCTAATATAAAATACATGTTAAGATTTTCATCAGACATTCTGATCAGAAAATCTGGTGGTGTGCACTGGGCATTAAAGACGATGTGTAGTCCGTTATAATAAGATCCTATTCCTACCACTATATGATGACAATATTAGATTCCAAAACGATATATTAAATAGAAATAAAAATTAATAAATGAAAATCTTGATATTCGTATATCCTTGACTTTTCTTATAGCAACCTCTTTTCCCATCTCGTTTAATGCTTACTTACAGATGACAAAGTATAGACACACAAATATTCATTGGTACATGTAAGTATATATCCATATATAATAATAAATATTTATGAACATAGGCGTCACTAGTATGCATAATAATCAAATACAACAATACCCATAGATTCCATATTAGTGAACGTAACGAAAAATAAGGATATAGAAAGTAATAAATAACTCAGTTTGTTAGTCAGTCACCACCACCATGACACATACGTACATTTGAGTTGAGGGTTTGAGGTTAGTTTTGTTGGCATTCATTGAATGTTGTTGTTCTCTCATTGTCATTTACATATACACACAGTAACAAATACATATCCGATCAATAATAATTGAATATTACACGTATAATATTTTATTGTTTGATTTATTTGGAAACAATAACGACAAACAATATTTTGCGCTATTGCAATTCAATTACTATTATACACATTCCATAGCTGTAGGCATACATCGAATTCAATTCGGTTAACATATGACTACACTTAGGAAATGGAAAATAAAGTGAGTCAACCAGAATGTTTCAAATAAAATTTTTAATAAATTAATCATCAAAAGCATGTATTTTTTTCGAAATGTGTTTGAAATAGGAGGCTAATTGTCCTTTTTGTATTTCTAATAACTATGTATTTCAACTAATCAAAAGTCTCTTTAAACAGTTTTCATGAATTTTGGGGAGTAAAAAACAACATATGAAATAAATTTAATAAATGGTGTTCAAATTAAATTAAGAATCAAATATACTACAAATCAATAACGGACACAGAAGTTCTTTGTACTGAAATAGCTTGCCTAGAATGCCTTCAATGAATAAGTTGCAATTATGATAACAGCTAAATACGGCATATTTTTCATTTAAACATACAATTTTCTGTAGCATAAGATAACTAACTATGTATAGCTTAGTATTTGTCTCAGTTTCTCAGTTTTCTCTTACGTGTCAAGTTTTCTAACTTAAATAGTTCCGACTCACCCAGATTGTAATATTTTCAATACTTGACATTATTTTAACAATAATTTATGGGGATTGTTACATATGTAATAAGCAGAAATAAGTACACTCCTTTAAGTAATATCATTCAATTTTCGCGCGCAATTAATAAAAATACTTATTCAAATGTTATGAAATTTGATATGTACAATATTAACGTTAATTATAATTTTGGAAAAAAAAATTGCACATTTATAAAAAAAAAAAAAGTTATTTGTGATTTCAAATGTGAAAAACCAAATTGTAAATAATGCCAAGTTTATTCAAAGTAAAGTATAATACTCTTTCCTATCGAGGTACTATATTCGAGAAAACGTTATTATAAATAAATTACTAAAAAAAAAAAAAAAAACAACAAGTGAAACTCCGAGAGACAGAAGTAATTAACAATCTCACGTGCGTTTTTCAAAAACTGAAATCTATTGTTTAAAATTGTTCATTTTTAATAAAATTTTATGTTAGATGTTTTTTTCAATAAAAATTAGTTAATGAAGTTAATGATAAGCTGCAATTGTATATAATTTCTGGATAAATATAAAAAAAATTAAAATTTGAATGATTCGAGCCGTGGTCCAATGAATAAAAAATCTACTATGCCAGTCAAATGACTGTTGTTGCTATACAATTGTAATACGTAATATATGTAGACACTTATAAATAGAGGTGTCATGACTGTCTATAAGTGTCAAGAGCTCAATGGTTTTTTCTCATCTCAAAAAATGCCCAACGTACCTAAAGAAACCTTGTTTTATTGAAAATTAGTAAATGATAAGAAATAATCTGCAATTGTAAATAATTTTTGGAAAAATATAAGAAAAATTAAAATTTTAAAGGATGAATGTCTTGCATATGCTAGTCATGGGGCTGATGCTGAACAAATGAATCTCTTTAGTTTAAAACTTGACGATTTCGGTCAGTCAAAGACCTTTTAGCGTGACAGACTTCAGCTAAAATGTACCGAATTGAATATATAAGCGAAAATGCAAAGAAATTTGTTTTCGGTTTTTCAATATGTCAGTATGCGCGAATGGGGAAAAATAGTGCATTTTTCATTTTAAACACTTACTAACCATCCTAGACATCACATCAAAAATTTAGAACTACTGGACCGTATTAAAGATAAAAGTCCCTATTTATTGGACTAACTATGTATTATTTTACATATATAAGAATTGGAGGCCATTTTGAATGTATGCCATTACTTTGAAATGCAAAATTTGGCCTGATGCCTATCAAATTTAAACCTTTGTATATGTATAATATGGTGTATGGTGTGGCAGCCTTAAAGCTGATGTTTGTTAATTTGAAGTTTCTTCGGCACAATCAAAAATTTTAAGGCAAAAAAGGCCTACTTTTCAATATTTTTGCTCAAAAACTGTTGTTACACATATAATAGTTAAGCCATAATAAAATTTTTAGAAGCAAATATTTATAAATATACATATATATAATATGCTTATGGCCATCCAGCTTATAATGAAAATGTACAAAACAAAATAATATTTAAATTTGATCAATTTATTCTTTGCAAAAATAATGGTTGACATCACATCCAAGATGACTAACTGTGTTTAATTAATGTGTATAAATTTTATGGTCTTATTTATAAAATTTACCACAAAAAGGGAAATCTAAAAACAAGATCATTTTGCTCTCCCAATTATGAAACATGCCTAATCAATAGAAAATTTACTTTATTCTATTTTGCTTTCGACGTGTATGGATAAAGTTTTTTTTGAACATTTGCCAATAATGTTATTTTATTATCGAATAAATTGCTTAATGGCGCATATATTATTTTTGTTACACATATCATTATGTGGATATGTAAACTTATGCTGTACTACGGCACAACTAGCGTGAATATTGGAGAGTCAGATATTTCTATAATGTATGAATACAGCAATTGCAACAAAGGCGATAATTGAAAATGTTCTATGTACAAAATTTAAAAGTTAATACCTGTAATTCATAGTAACTGTTATCTTGTTCCAAAAAGAATTTTCATTGAACATCAAATAGAAAAATAATATCGAAAAACGAAATATACTAGTTCATTTGAGGGAGTATAGAGTAAGTTCAGGGGAGGGAACCGTCGTTCTTAAGAGACGCTACGAAAATCAAATTAATATTGTTTTTTCCAAACTGTTATTTTAAACCAAACTTTAATCACTTATCTATAAAATAACACAAAGTTATCAACAAAGTCTAAGGTAAAAACGAGTTTCGACTGGCCATCTCTCCTGAGGAGCCCGGGAGAGATGACCACGTTAGTTTCCTCATCGTTAGTCTCTTTTTTATTTTTTATTATACCTAAATACTATATACGACATTACATCTATAACAGCCATGTCTCGATTTAAAATGAAACTGTTACTGCGATTTAACAGTTAGATTAGCTATTATTTCTACCGGGCTGCTTAGAATGCAACACATCTACAATACTAAGCAGGATAAACAAAAAAGTACGAATTTCTATTCAAATTTTATCACCGGGAAACTAAATTAGTTCACATAAAAAAATTTTCTTTTGGAAAACCCATTCACCGGTGTGTACTTACTTTTTGATTTAATTTCACTATCACTTTACAGGTCTTGCTGGAAGTCAACTAAACATCAAATATTACATTCTACATATTTATTTCGAAAATAATTGGACTGTCAATCTATTCCATACGTGCCCCTGACGTACCCGTTAGATAAGATTTATATTTTGGTGTAAAAAACAAATTTTCTAAGCACCGCGATAAACACATCTGTGACAAATGGTTTCAATAAAATATATATTAAGTTCCCCCATTACAAAGAATTTCACAATCAATAAAATTTGTTCTGTGAGCCCATTCTCAGTGGTCTCTTATTAAAACGTAGCATTGAGATATTAATTTACGCAACGAGGTGCGGCCTATGTTTTGACACGCTGATTACATTCCAAAAAATTACTCTGTGGTCCAAATAGAAACGCACCAACTATAGCCAAAAATGATTCATAAGTAAAAATCACATTCTACGTATAAGCTTCCATATGTCACTCGCTATAATTGTGTGAATAATGACAAATCAATTATATCATTATGCTGAAATTATGAATGATGTTTAGACACAACTTATTGGACTAACACAAATGTTTGTGTAAATTGGGTTTTCTTACTTCACATTCAAGTTTTTTTGTTGATATTTCAATCTTCCGTGCCATACTTATATTTCAAGCAGACATGAGACTTTCAAAATAATTTACTATTTTGCTTTATATAAATTGAATATGACCGTTGTTATTGGAAATAAAAATCTTTTATGTAAAAATTAAAATACTTAATTGATTTTTATCAAGTTCGATTAAAAAATATATTGTTTTTTTTTTTTTTTGACTTCGATACGCTAATACTTTTGTATACTCTAGAGATCAATTTTTAATGGGATCTTATGCACTAACACCATCTGTTGGTGGATAATAAAAAGAAGTCGGAAAATATTAATTCTACTTTATTGAAAATCAGAAACTTAAATATCAAGCTACGAGTATTTCATTATATTTTATACTTTTCGTATCATGTACGTGTGCGTTATTATCTGAGCCTGAAATTATTTCGTATTATTCAATTTCCCGCATACACATAGAGGTATACACTTAAGACCTTGGGTGTATCAAAGTTACAGTCAATTAGTGTTTTTTATATACAAAATCCATATTTGTTAGACTAGAGTAAAAGCCTTAAAAAATGATAAAAATGAGAAGAAAATTATAGTAGGATAAAACCCTTTGGAAACGCAAGATAATATGATAAAAATAAAAGGAAAAATCAATTACGGGCGATCTGAGTTCGGGAAGTGTGGAAGGGGTGAGTTTTTAAGGGTAAAACTATGGAAAAAAGTAAAATGGCAAAGTTGTAGGTAATAAAAATATCTATAACTTTTGTATTTACACTTATTTCACATAACTTCAAAATTTTTCGATTGAAAATTTGGGTGCTTTTTCGATATTTATTCAAAATAAGATTAAAAAATAAATATTTTAAATAAAAAAAATTGCGATGTAGTTGGAACATTAAAAGATAAGTTTTCACCAAATTCCGGAGAAAAAAAATTAAAAACCAAAAACTTGGTTATTTCAATTTTTCACATAAATTTTGAGGTTATGCGAAAAAAGTGTAAATACAAAAGCTGTAGATCTTTTTACCTACAACTCAGCCATTTAACTTTTTTCCATTAGACTTGTAGTTTTGCCGAAAATTCAGATAAACCGAATTTTACCCTTAAAAACTCACCCCCCTCCTATTTCCCGAACTGAGATCGCCCGTAATTTATTTTTACTTTCATTTTTATCATATTATCTTCCGTTTCCAATTAGTTTCATTCTACTATAATTTTTTTTGTTTTCAAAAATTATCTACCCTGGTATATGTGTATCAAAACCGATTTCAAAATTAAGTTCATCAATTTTCTTTCGGGATGCAGCCACAGTGAGTTTCAATCACCTCCTATTGATTTAACAGACTGAAACAAACCAGTTAAAATGAATTATCGTAAATACATCGACTTAAGCATAAAAATAAAGTGATGTATGTAAAAAACCAAGGACCTCTCGCATCTAAAGCGAGAATCATACCCCTAGACCACTGAGTCAATGAATATACATGTACAAAATTTAATACAGCAAAATAGCTATATAAAAAAATAACCCACTTTCATTTCTTGATATATTTTATGAATGGATGCCCCACTACAATTTAATTCTTTATTAAATAACATGGTTAATAAAAAGAAATCTTATATGAGTATGACAATTAAAACAATACTAGAAAGTAAGTAAACTATCAACTATATAGAACGCATGGTATCATACGCATGTAATTACACATTACATGAAATAATGAATGAACTTAATGTAGGTACTTAACAAGTTAAGATAACCACTATTCGATTTGTTAATTTAAATAGTAAATTATTTTATGAATGCTGTTAGAAATTTATTGATAATGTCTTCAATAGTTTTAAACGTTACCAAATTACGTTTAAATTCGAGGTAGATATCCGTTCCTGGATTAAATTTAATATTCCCTCATAATTCGCCTGTATATGCCGGTAAAAAACTTATCTATATATATGAAAATTAGTTATTCATTTTTTAAAGTTACTCAAATGATCAACTTATATATAGTCGCAATCTCTAAAATTATGAAAAAAAGCTTGATTTAAATGAAATAATTGAACTCTTTTGAATATTTCGGATTATTTTCATCTAATTCCTACATGATGCGAAAAGAGCGCATCGATAAAATTTGATTTATAATTATTAATATAAAGTTTGCGAGCTTTAATTTAATGTTAATGTAAAAAATAGATGCAAATTTTTTTTGTAACTTATATGTAAATTTGAATTGGATTTTGTATTTAATAATATCTAATCTCTACATTTATTTATTGATTTATTATATCGATGTCCCTAATTGGTTAGATACAATTGGCATAAACATTTATTTAACATAAATCCATTCTGCTTCTTGAATTCAAATAAATAATTCATTTTTAGTGGCTGATTCCAGTTCCTCTTATATTTAATTTTTTTTTGCATGCCCAGTTATGGACCCGTCGTTTGTTAAGAGGAATATTTTTCTTTTCTTTTTCAAGAAGAATACTTTTCATTGAAACAAGCGTATTCCATGAACACTCCTTGTTTCTTTTAATAATATAAATCATTTAAACTATGTGTCAATGGAAAATCTCATAATTGAAGACTTAGGACCACTGATAAGTATTAGAAGAAATGTAATGGAGCCAAGAAAAATGAAGGCATGACGTGTTTTTTAGAAGTTGGATGAAATCCACAGTTCTTGGTAATTACTTCTACAAAAATTTAATTATTTTATTACGAATGAAATATTCTTCAATAAAATTAACAAACTATTTGAAAAAAAATAACGTGTATCCTCTTTACTCTAGATCCGCGTCTGATAATAATCCAAACAGAAGTTGGGCAAATTGTTTTGTAATACAAATAGTAATATCACATTTTATGGTTATTCGACGATTGAAGAATTAAAGATTGGTTAACTATAGATGTATACATAGTAAATATAAAGTAAACTGATTAAGATAAATGTTTTTGGATTTCCATGTTTGAAAGGCTCCAAATATCAATGTGTTAGCGATAAGCAAAGTTAGATTCAAAGTAGAGCAAAGTATTCAAAATTGTAATTAAATAGGCTCAAAATTAGGTTCTTTTTAGTTTCTGTAAAATTAAATGACGTGTTCAAATTTTTAATTCAGAAAATTGAATCATTATGACGTATTACTAATGAATATGACGCTGGCAGGGTAAAGTGTAAACTAACTTATAATATAATTTTAGGTTATTAATCAAAGTTACCAAAAAAATCCAGCCAATATGAATCAATGACGAAAAGTGTTCAATTAGCAAGTTGCACGGATTTTGTTGATAATTTTGATTAAATTGATGTATTGTAGGCACTCCATAAGAGCACTTAATTAAAAATTCGAGCACCTAATTTAATTTTGCAGCATCATAAAAGCACTTTATTTTGAGCATATTTGAATTCAATTCGGAATACTTTTTTCTATTATTTCAAGATGTTACAATATGCTACCTTGACACTCTTTTAACAGTGATTCATGTGAATAAATCAGTAGTTTTTATTGTAATTTTGATTAAATTGATTTATTGAATCCACACCATAAAAACACCTAATTCTGGTACCTACCTACATTATATTATAAAATTTAATTTTTTCATATTTCTCTGTCAGCGTGATTCCACGACAGTCATACTGACTCGTCCTAATGACTCAATTTTCATTATTAAGATTGCACCTAATTCAATTTTGGAACACATAAAAAGAACGTAATTTTGAGCAAATTTAAATTAAATTTTAAATACTATGCTTTGAATAGCTTGACTAGTATGAATATTTTCGATCAAGTATTCATTTCTCATAATTTGCTCACTTGAAGGGAAAAAAACTCTCTAAGAAAAGCAATTAAAAAAGTAGAACTCTCTTATTTTATATGTTTTACTATTCATTAAAATTAGATATTTTTCATCTATATACTGATTAATATCGAAATAAGTGTAACATACAATTAATTAATTTATATAATTTAATTATATATTTTCATATGAAACTCACTACCTCTGGTTTAACATAAGTTACAGAGTGGCTCTATTTTTATTATAATATTCTAGAAAATAAATGTATTGAGTAAGGGGCAAAGGTAATGTCCCAAATATAATTGAATTGATTCTCATGTTATTAGAAATGAAATACCTACAGTGCAAATAATAAATAAAATATACTTCTTTTCTAATTGAAACTAATTTAAATTATTATTTTAGCTCCACCTTGTACAAAAGAAAACATTCTGTTTACATTCAATTAAGTTTTATATTAAATTAAACTCGATGATAAATTTTTCAATTAGAAGTCAACTTGGATTTTATGTAAAATTGCCAAACAAACATGATATTCGTTTCTTTTAATATATAATTTTGTGTACGATATCTGACAAATTTTTTCTACAGAAATTTTATTGGTAGTTTTTTTTTTAACAATAATGCAATATTTCCTTTACACATGATACTTGCAGATTCTTGATACCTCAAAAAAAGTCTTATTACTAATGAGACACCCTACACAATCATAATTAATATGAATATTATATGAAATTTTAATGGTTGATGCACAATACTAAAATAGGTATTTAATCAGATTAGCATATTACAAATTAAAAATTATAACGGGGATTCATATAATTATTTAATAGGCATTTACTTTAAAAATAATAATATAATAATATACCACAAACTTTTATACATATATAAAAGAATTATTATTAAAAAAAACACACAGACTGTAATTAAAATATTAAAGAGTATTTAAAAAAATAATTAATTTATTCGTTTGTGTTTAAATATTAAATTGTTTTATATTAATTATAATATATTTGCTCTGGTTTTCAAAAAAATTATATGTATATCAATTTAGTTGAATAACTTTATCGCATCGTATTGGAAAAGGGACATAAAAGATGTAAATTAATTTTGAAACAAATATTTTTCGCATATTTTTTTATTGAAAAATTCTGAGAGATTGAAAAAATAGAAAACTTCACAGCAAGAATAAATTGTTGTTACCTTTGCTTGATTGTGAGCGTGAAAAATAAAGGTAACAAACTGAAAATAGTTTCATCATTTATTTGATAAAATACATTTTTATAATTTTAATTTTTTTAGGACAAAATGTCATTTAGGCTAATGCTTTTAGCATACTATCCACATATCCACTAAATCTACTAATTGTTTTTACAATTTCAGTAGCTCATCGAAATTTGAGTACATCTAACCATCAAAGTTATCGTTTTTCATTTCAAATTGATTTAATGCCAATTAATAGCAATAATCAAAAGCTTCACCCTCTTTTGTAGACCAAGTAATGATGTTTTGCTCGCTCATTTTTAATTATTGCAAAACATGTTACAGTTTTTATAGTTTTACTAGCCGACCCGACAAACGTTGTTTGGCAGGCATATTATTTTCAGAAAATATTTTTTTAGTTCAATAAAAATAACTATTTACTATAAGTGTGCGGAGATGTAATTATAACCGAAAGCGTTTTAAACAATGAAAGTATGCTTTATTTAGGTTAATAAATTAATATTTATGAAAGTAACGAATATATTTTGAATTAAAATTCTTGATAGCTAAACATCAAAAATTATAATTCATATTTTACTATCAATTATGACAGTTGAAAAAAATAAAGATAAATCTCTCAGCGCAATAAAGTGTACAATATTATCGTGATTAGTCCGTCTTTAGTCTTTAAATTTCATTGTTTTTTCCCTTTAACTACGATCAGTTATCGACCGGCGAAGGCGGGAGACGAATTGAGAAAAAAATCATAATTAAAGGAAATTGAAATTATAAACTGAATACGAATTTATCGTACTACAATTATTATAATCGATTGCGATCTTGCAACCATATATCGGATCTGTGGATAGAATGAAAAAAATAAAAATCGGGATGGAAAATTAGGGTAGAAGGGTGAAAATTAAGAGTACTATGAATTTTTTTAACTCTAAGTCATGACAAAATAAAAATAAAAATCTTAAGCCATAAAAATTAAAGTTTATAATTAACAAATAAAAATAGGGGTTGATCGTAGAGGGGTGAAAATTTAGAGTTGTTTGTATTTTTGAATGCCACATTATAAAAAAATTAAAAAATTTCGTCCAAAAATTTAAAAAAAATTATTAAGAGTGAACAACCCTTATCACTTTCTCAGATCTGCTGAATACGCATATGAAATTTGGTAAAAATCGGTAAAGCCGTTTCGGAGGAGTACGGTAACTAACATTGTGGCATAGAAATTTTATATATAAGATGAAGTTTTTCCACACAAATTTCGGACCACCGTTTTACTATAATAACGGTTGAATTCATAAATCACGTTCAAAAATCCTTTCTAAACAGCCGTCTAAGTTAAAATAACTATGTGTGTCTCAAACTTCAACCCAATCCATTCTGCGGATTTAGCTATGCGTTAATCCTCCTTATTTTTGAAGCCTCGTATCATTTCTTTGGGAGTTAAATTTTCAAAAGTCTTTTCTTAGAGGATGAACGCCATTAAACCTATGTGTGAGACAACCCAATTCGTTCATCGGGTTGAGAAAACCCATAATTTACCAAGCAAATTTTGAATTATTTATAATTATTAATATTCTTAAAAGAAAATAATTGTCGATCGAATAGTACAAATCATATTAAATTAAAACACTTTTAATCTTAAATTAATAAATAAATAAATATTTATAATAAAATTATTACCGATAACAAAATATCCATGAAAATTCTTCAAAAATAACGACAAATAATTAGAATGTATATGCATTGAGGCAATATTTTCTATTGGCTATAGTTTAAAATTTTTGAAAATAAATTACACACAACATTCTTCATTAGGCTGTTTCTCGAGAGACCGTTTTTTATGTATACGATAATGATTTATAAAAATTTAGCCTTTAATTATTGCTTTAACGTCTTGTCAATCAAAATAAAATTTTGAAAAATCGGTTATAAAATAATATGTATATATGTTACTAAGCTGCCTCGTCACTGAAATTGTGTTGAATCCACATTTTTATAAAAATATTTTAAAAGTTTTTTGCTTTGAAGAAAAACACAGTGCCAGTGTTTGTTTGACAAGTTGTCTTGACAAAAGTGCACTGATGCTGTGAATATCTACCAAAATTTTGTTAGCGTTAATAATATTTACAAATCTTAGATTAAATTTAATATATCCACATATATTACACAAATATGCCGGTTATAAAACATTGATTTGAATGAAATAGACATTCATTTAAATTTTACCATTCTTTACTGTAAAAAAGTAAATTGAAACATAGAAAATTGAAATTTACATAAAACGGATAATATGGGTATAAATGATTTCACTTCGCGCTTTCTGTGTACAATAAAGAAAACAATAAAATTATTTTTTGTAGCCATGTTTCAAATGTTGAAAATTGAAAACGTATCTGAATAACAAATGAAAAA
>CM035592.1:83460748-83485748 GCA_020423425.1 Chrysopa pallens | reverse complement strand
TTATAGTTAGTTGAAGGTGATATTTGGATTTAAATAACATAAAAACGAATAATAACGTAAGATTTATCTGATTTATCTGATCTTACATAGACATTAAATATGCGTTATTCTTTAAAATTGATAACTTAAAAAATAATGTTTATATGTTATGAACAAAAATCTAAAGCATATATTTTTTCTTGATTTTTAAAAGCTTAATGTTTGTTACTTTCACTATTATCAATGAAATTTTCTGCTCATTCGTTGAAATCAGTTCAAAAACATACATTTTTCAATAAAAAATCACGAAAAACTAAAAAAATATTGACGTTCCGATATCGATTCATGTTCTTAATTTTAATGTTACGAATTTCATCATCCAGTTGGGGAATTGTGGGTTGGGGGAAAGGAAGCTTTCAAAATCAAGTGGTAAGAATTTTAGTATTAAGCATTTAAAACACAATCCAGAAAGTTTACCTTCAGGAATTCACTTTAGCAGACTTCCTTCGTAACAACCTCAAAGAACTCCACTAACAATTAAAATAATATTAATTAATAATTTAACTTTAACAAATTATTGAATTATTATTTTGAACATTTTATTTTGAAGAGAATCCTTATACATAATATATAATTTAGGTCGAGTGTTATTTAACGATAAGAGTCAAAAGTAAGAATTTTGTTTTCAATGTTTGTTATATATTATTGTTATTATATGAATTATTTTCTTGTTGTATTTTCATTTTAAGTCTATTTATTTGTATGTTGATGATAGCTACAAATAATTCTTGTATCTTGTATGAAATGTTAAGAAGATTGAAAACTTTGGATTGTGTATTATAATACACGTTTAAGTATTATTCATAATAATATTTTTGTTTATTTAAGATAAAAAATTCTCGTTCAACAATATCACTAATATGATTTAAAACAGATCCACTTATAGCTATTATTTCCTCCATATAACCAACCCACTGTCTAAAAATTAACTGAAATATTGAAATTTATAATTTGAGAGTATTTTGAAAGCGTACAAGTATTTTTCCTTAGAAAATTTTTCATTGAATATACGCCCTTGTTTATATACTTACATCCTTTTCAATATAAAATGATGTAAATTTTTTTTAAATACTTTAATTGAAATGATTTTATTTCACGAAAATCGAACATAAGTTTTTTTTTTTTAATTTTTAAAAACAGGATATGGACGTTCAAAATTTTGAAAAAATATAAAATAATTGACTCATCGGAATTAACTTGTGCATGCCTATAATTTCAATGTAAATATATTATGAATGACGTCATATATATTCATTTTCACAGTGATTACATATAAATATTTTGCAAGAAAATATCTTTAAGAGATTGTACATTTTAAATTCAATTTTCGAATTTTGTTATGGTATTTACTATCAATTTATAAAAATTTTGAAGTGAAAAGTTGAATTTTGAAGTTTATATTAATTCGTTAAATAATTTTATTGTAAAATTGAATAGTATTATAATTTTACATTTGCCGGAGAATGCATAGTTAATAAACTTTCTATATACACAATGGATTTTGTATTTTCGTTCTTTTATTAGTATTTCCAAAAAAGTGATTTGAAAGCTAGTAAAATTCCGAGAAAATTTTTTGTAGAAATTTAGAAATTTTGTAGAAAGGACTAGAAAGGGAAATAATTCGAATAAAATTATTGGATACCTTAAAAAATCGGAAAAAATATCTTGGTACTTTGTAATACCATGTCAATTTATATTCAACTATATCCAAGATTACTTCCGACTTCCGGAAGACTTTTTAATGACTTTTGTAAGATTCAAGATTTACATTTTTTTGGGATTCAAGTACAAGATTCTCGTCGTATAAGAAATATAAATACAAAAATTATCAATTCAAAAAATAAAATCTCTTTGAAAAATGAATGCTCCACAAAAGCTAAATTTGTGCGATCACTGCTGATAAAAACATCATAAGTGTGTAAATAAAAATAACGAATAAAATGTACTATCATTTAAACAAAATTGTATTTCTTGTTTATTCGTTGCATGTTAACTTAAATTTTGTTAGGTAAGAAACAATAGTTATTGCTTGCAGATAAATTGAGTACGGTAGGATTGGGCATGTTGTCCAAACATGAGAGCTAAAGGAATATACATGCTAGAGCTCTGTTAAACTAATCCAAAACGATTGTACAATTTAATTAAAACAAACTCGTGTTTTATGGAATTGTGTATGTTACAGTTTTATTGCCCACTTAATGTAATCCATATATTCTTTGTACCTATAAAATATAGAGCAGGTACTTACGTATATACACCATACTTCCGTAATTTTTCAACTAGATTTATGCATTCAATAAAAGAGTTCTAAATATGTATTCCACAATTAATTTTAAAATGTTGTTTATTTGATTTAACTTCTGAGAAACGATATAGAAATAAAATGAAATAAAAATAAAATAAAATAAACGAAACCAAAAATAAAATGGCCAGGTCAGTGGTCATCTTTATTATAAACATATTTGCCTTAGACTATTAAAATATTTCAATATGGCGTAGCCATCATTATATACAAACTAAATATTTTACTTTTGATAAAATAAAAATTTTCTTGGAAATAACAACTATTTGATTTAATTGTTTAGATATTCGACATATGGTTAATTATGAATGTTTGATCTATTTTTAATAATATGCATTCATAAAATACTCAGAATATCCAGTCTACATAGTTATAAATACAATAATAATAATATGTATTATAATATGTGTAAATCAGCGGAATTTAAGGTAATGTATCCAAACATTTAACAAAAAAATATTTCAGACAAAAGTTTCATTTAAGTGTCATTTGAGCAAACAATCATTTTTTGTCTTTAAATTTTTCGTTCGTTTGTGGTTTTTCTAACTTGGGTCGTGGGTCCATTGGACCCACTGGACTGATTTTGCCAATAAACGAACTTAAACTAACTTGTTATATCTTGAATACATTACTTAAATTCCTACTTCCTATTGCAGTTTGATTTTGAATTATGTGGGTTCGATTTTGAATGGGTAATTTGATTCTATGGGCAGCTATACCAAAAGTTTGTTTGTGCGATTACTAGCATTACCAATTTTACACTAAAATTAATATACCCTGACCTATTATGACGTGAACCAATTTTCTTTATTTTCCGAAGCCCTTCTTTGCTTAAAAATAATGACATATTATCTTTGGATATGTCAATTTTAAGGGAAGAGGTATAACCACTTTCAAATAAACTTTATATTAATAATGAAAAATATTTTTTGTTTTTTTCTTATTTTTAGTATTTTAATATTTTTTAATTAATTCGTGATACTTTTCTCAATAATGGCTTATTAGCCAGTAAAATACTTTTCATTACAAAATATCTAACATAAATAATTATAAAACATGACAGTACAAAACGTCCAACCCACAAAAGTAATAAGAACTGCACATTTTATAATAAAGGTATACCCTAGAAAAGAATGCTAAGCGATTTGGTAAAAAATTGTTATTAATAATTTAAGTTAAGCTTTTATTAACATGCTCTTAAAAGAAAAAATCTAACTTCACAGTAAATCTTGCCTAGTATACATCAGGCTATTTATTTGTTATAAAAACATATTGTCAGATCAAGATTAACTTATATATTATTCTTGTATAATTAATATATAAATTGGAAGTTCATTTTCTCCTTTTTAGAGCATTTTATTAAAAGCTTGTTTCAATAAAAGTTTTTTTTACTATTTACTTATTTTCAACTTGAAATCTCATATTATGATATCCCTTTATTATTTGTCGTCGATTGCAAATAAAAAGCACCTTTTCACAGTAAGGTGCTTTTTTCTTGGAGCTATTTCTAAAAGGGAAAGGGTGAAATTAAAAATATTTTGTTTATTCAGATTTCATAATCATTTAATATAGATTGCAAGAAAATGCATGTTCTTAGCTGATGTGAAAAAGCGTGATTTGATTTTTAAATTTTCATCTCCTATTTTTACATCCAACATAAATACTTGTACGTCTCACAGTACTAATAATTTTATTGTTAAGTATCGAAAAATCCGACTGAAAAACAATTGTACCAGACAATATAAATGCATATTATATGTGGCCGGTCGAACAACTTCCTTTTCTTTATAGTTTTTTTACTTCTTCCTTCATGTATGCAGGATAGTAAGTATTATTTGTTTTATTTTATATTTTTAATTTTTGCACATAATTCAATTGCATCTGCACAATTTACATTTTGCATTTTGATTTCTTGATACACAATTTCAATGAACATTTTGCTTGATTTTACCTAGATTTAAGCATGGTTTTTTAATTAATGCACATTTAATTTCCTGCTTTTCTATCATAACAATTCTCTTAAAAAAAATAATAATAATATTAAAATTAAAATTAAAAAGGTTGAAATAATATTTTATCTCAGTAAATTCTTAATTCAACCTTAAGGGTATCTCGTAACAAAGAATATAAAATCACTTTGTCTTATCGACTTAAATTTTAACATTACGATTGTCTACATCAAACAAAATCCATAAAATTAGTCTAATTTTACAAACCATTAATTACTCTATAATTATTAGTGTCATAGCTCTATTACAAATTTGATAAAGGTATGCTTTGATGTGGTATCAATAATAATTTATGTATAATATGCAATTATTGTTCAATATAATATTGGTAGTTGTTTCTACGAATGTCTAAACTAGGTAACCAATAAAATTAACATTCACAATATAACATCCGGGCTCTACCTTAAATAGATTACTTATTTTATTAAATGATTAAAATAAATAATCATGCAGTGGAATTTTAAATATATCCAAAAATTGTCGGGAGCAAACATTTGTTTGTTTTAATGAGTAGAAGTTTATCTGTGGATATACGAAGAATATTTCAAAAATTTATATTTTGGGCAAGGTAACAAAACCCTTGTACAGAATATAAATTTTTGAAATATTCTTTACAATCTATATATCTATATATAAATATATCTATATATCTATATATCTATATATCTATATATCTATATATCTATATATCTATATATCTATATATCTATATATCTATATATCTATATATCTATATATCTATATTTCTATATATATAAATATATTTATATATATATATATTTATAAATCAATTGCTGTTCGTTAGTCACGCTAAAACTCGAAAATGATTGGACCGATTTGGCTAATTTCGGTCTTGAAATATTCGTGACAGTTCAGGGAAGGTTTAAACGGTGAGAAACATGAATAATAAGTAATGGAAAATACAATAAATGACAATTACATTTTCGAATACAAAATGTTCCTAGCTGTGAAACATATTTTGTCTTCTTTTTTTCTCACATGTTACAAATCATCATTTCCATAGAAACCAAAATCTTATTTTGAAATTCAAAATAAAACTTCTTTATCTCTTCTCACTAGCAGTATGACGAACTGTCAACTATATAAAGTGTGCATATCGCATTGTTTTTTCTATAATTTTTTACCCAGAAAGCGAAAAATCAAAATGCACATTAACACAAAAACTAACTACTATAAACTCATAAACTTATCTGCATAAATTGTTTTTCAAACAAATAGGAACAGAAAAATGTAAAAAAAAAAAAAAAAAATCATGTAAACTTTAATGATAAATAAAGAAACTTTTAAATGTTAAAAATGTTCAAGTATTACCGGAATCATTGCATAGCTTCTATCGCGGGCCTTGAGCGCGGGGACCGAATCCAGAAATTCCGTAACGAAAAAACCTCACGCTCCCCACTCCGACCGGCAAGGAGATGTGGCTTGACGAATCGAGACGAGCTGCTCCGAAATCGGACGAATACATAAGCAGCTGTTTACGAGAAAGTATATAGGTGTATAGGTGTAAGAAAAAGCAATACTGCATGAATAAAATAAATAAATAAAAAATTATAATTGCATAAGTTGATACAAAATGCTATGCAATAGCTTTACCGCGGCAGTCCCCGAGTGCCACACGATTTTTTTTCCTTAACAGTAAAATACTTTCAAAATATGTCGATTTTTTAAATGGCGATAATTTGTGTTAGAATTTATTGATTGTCATAATAATTGCAGGGAAAATGCTCTTTAATAAATTCAATAGGCAGTCGAAATCCGAATTCTGAGAAATAAATAGTTTTTGAGATATCCGCATCTTTATTTATTAATACTACTCACGAAAAACATTAATTGTTCAGTTCAAGGTGATCCGATTTTTATTTTGAAAAATACATTATACTCTTAAAATTGATATTTTTACGTTAACTTAAATGTAAACTTAATTCGTTGCTTAAAATAGCAACAAAAATGACTTATATAATGTTTTTAAGTCACGAAAATCGTTAATTGGTATAATAAGTAGGCTCTTTTTAATTAAATCATGTTTAATATTTACATTTCTCAGCCCAAAGGCTTAGAGTAGTAATACTTTCCCTGAGAAGATCTTTTGTTTATATTTGAATTTCAAAATGCTTTTGAATTTAGTAACATTTAAATAATTAATATGCAATTCTTTAAAACAAACAAAAACTATAATTTATAATTATAATGTTGAATTATGATTTATAATATTATAAATGACATCCACTTTGTCTTCATGTGATATGACAGCAAAGACACAAACCATATACATACAAGTTGTATGTTTTTCATTCAACTCACATAGAACGAAAGAGAAATGTTACGTGACTTTGTCATGTCAAATGCAGTTGTATAGTGGACATTATATTGCTACGGAAAGTAACTTATAAAACTACATAATATAAATGTACATTTATATAAGTTAAGTAACAGCATGAGTTTATAAAATAATAAAAATATGTATATCTATATAAGTAAAATGTGGTTTTCACCTCTGTATACATGATACAGATGTTGTTCTTGAAAACTTTAAGGCTACTTTTCAATAGTATTAAAATGGCTGGCTGAATAAGAGCTATCAGTATAAATTTATTACTATACTGCTTGAAACTTTAAATAAATAATATAAGATAAAGATGCCTCTATGTAGGGTATCGAGAAAATATGTAAGCCATACAAACACACTTACATATTTTATATCTGAACATGTATGGACAAAATTTAATTGCAGGAAGAATTTAGCAAACAAATTGTATAAAATTTGAAAAATATACAATTATTTTCGAAGTTTTCGCGCTAAAAAATACTCAATGTAATAAACATTTCATGTCAAATAGTGTTTTTATTATAGAGATCTCTATGACAAATATAAAGCTTTCATTTTAAAATGCACTAAATTAAAAAAAAAAAAATTAATAAAAAAATTTGAAAAATATACAAGTATTTTCGAAGTTTTCGCGCTAAAAAATACTCAATGTAATAAAAATTTCATGTCAAATAGTGTTTTTATTATAGAGATCTCTATGACAAATATAAAGCTCTCACTTTAAAACGCACTAAATTTCAAAAAAAATAAAAATAATTAAGCTATATAAATCAAAATATTGATATGAGATTCTACTTACGGAAGTGCGACTAAACTTACAATGTTGAAATTCTACAATCCTTTTATAATTCATCAACAATCCCGAAAAAAAAAACAGTTTAAAATGAAGGCAATACTGAGTATCATTATACCATCTTTAATTGTGAGGCTTGGGATTTTATTTGCAGAAATGTATAGATATTCATTTAATAAGTTTATCTCTCTCTCTCTCTCTCTCTCTCTCTATGGTCCTAATGTTACGGTGTAATTTCGCAATATATGTTTTATGGTTTAATCCTTCTATCCACATAGTATAAAAGACCTGTACTGTATTCCTAATTTACTTTTCAACAGTCGTATAGCGTAGCGCCTGTATGAGTTTTTTTCAATGCTAATCCCACTAGCAAATGCCATGTGTGTATGAATTAAAAAAAAAAGAAATTATGGCCAAATCGAATGAATGAAATGAGAAGCAATAACCTTTCTGTTAAATGTTGAAAAATTATTTGGTTAAAGTTATTCGTAATATCTCATAACAAGGCAGTAAACATCTAAAGATGGATGATGCAAATAATTAAAAAAATATCTGATGTGACTCGCCAAAGAACTTTATTTTACTATTATTAACTTAAAGAAATATTTAATTTTCTTATTTTGTGTATCAAACAAAACTTAATAAGTGGTATTAAAATATGTACAGTTTGATTAAACCATACAAGGCAGCTGACAAGGGAGCGGGGGGCAGGTTGTTACAATTTTTAGATAATTGCCAATATCACAAAAGCTATCAAATAATTTATACATTAGATTGCTTTTATGGTTAGTATGTCTATTCAGCTATTCAAATATGATTGAAAAGTTATTAAAACTAATGTAACTTTTTCATAATGGACAATTTCACCAAAAAGTCGATTGTAACAACTTACCCCCGATTTGGGGCTAGTTGTTACATCTTCGGGACACGATTTTACGGTCGATAATCGCGAAGCAGTGAAATTGCAAGGCAGTGATTTCATATTTTTGGAGTAAACTTTGCAGTTTGTCCCAAAAATCTTTAACGTTGGTTCTGTTGAACGACGTTGCTCTACTCAGAGATATAGCTTCTGGTGTTCGTAGAGATAGGATTTCTATCTTTAAATTTTTTAAACTAGTCTGACCCAGTCATATTATTTTTAAGTCAGCTGGGTGGAATATTGCTTAAATTATTAATTAATTATTAATGGGTATCGGTAGTAGAAAAAAATAATATTGCAAATTAAAGGTAAATATATTATGAACGTTCAAGGTAAAACAATTTGAGAATACAAAAAGTATACACATCAGCAATCAAAAATTTTGTAATGGATATTTTTACGTTAGTGGTTGAAATCGAGACACATGCACACAACCTAGTAGCTTGGCGCTTGGGGGGCACTGATCATTTTTTATGTAATGCACCATGTTATAAGAAAACAAATGAGTCCAATTAGGTCCACGTTGTTACCTCTGTAACAACGTGCCCCCCGCTCCCCTACCCTTTTTATGAGAAAGTTACTGAAACTTGCCAAGGAGCACCATGCATTCCTTTTTCACACCAAATAAATTTGGAATGTATAAACGTAAATAATAATTTGTATATAGAGGTAGAATATGACGTTTCCACATTATTATTTTTTTATATTCATTTAAAATACTATCCATTATTTTCAACACATTCACTTATATAAAAGTACATAATGAATAATTCTTGACGTTGAATTTTCTTTTCAAATACTGAATACAGTTTGTGCCTTTTTTAGTTTACAAATTATACAATTTCTACGAACGAGAACTTATGAATTCGTTCGTACGATTAAAGAAACTGATGAATTCTTTGAGAACAATTATCAAAAATGAGAAATAAAATCTCTAAACGAAGGATTGGCTGTGACTATTTGGAATGAGAAAACTACCATAATTTTCATAATGGGGTGATGAATGTTCCTGAATGTCTAAGGAACATGTACACATAAGAATTTTAAAAATCAAAGCTGTTCCACCGCATTTTCACATTATTCGGCCTATTAAGTGGTCTATCAAGCACAATACACAAATTTCAAATATAACGCGTGCGAAGTTGCAGATACAACCTATTATCTAGATATATTACTGAAAACAACCTTTATATATAAGAACCTATTTTATAGTTTTAAACCTTGGTTACAGGATATTAGCAGCGCCATATAATATAAAAACTTTTTGAATGTATAATAAATTTAATTTAAATAATTTCAACCTCAATGAATTATAAATTAAAAAATTGTTTATTTATGTAATGAATTAATTTTATAAATTGAAAATAATTTTACTAAAATTATTATATTCAATATCAAGTTTTGTAATTGCATTTACAGTAAGGATTTTGTTAAACATATTATTTGATTTTAATACTTTTCATACAATTTTGTGTGTTAATAAAAAATTATAAAAATAATGTTATGCATATTTAAAACGTGGCAACGGAAAGAAAAAAATTTATTGATTTTGACTAAATTCGGTTTGGAAGTCATTTTTTCAACATAACGGCCACATGTTTTATTTTCATTTAATATCTCTGTTTTTTTCTATCCTAGTTAAAAATGAAATAGTGTGGAGTTGAATTATTTTAAAAAATAACCTGAAAAATTTAATGTCCTCTGAAATATAGGTTTTCCTTTATTTATTTTTAAACCAGGAGAGTTGCTGAACTCTAGTCGGTTGCAAAATGATCATATTATTTGGAAAAAAATAGATTTGTTGGCGCGTTGGACTGGAATGAAAATTTGTCTCATGGAAATTATTTGTAGAAATATTAATTTAATTTAAAATAATTTTTTTAAATTTGAAATCATTTTTTTGAAGTCGGTTCTATTTAATGTTTTCATTAAAAAGTTATTGGTTATTGTTTGTCTTAATTTGTGTTTTTTATATCCCCTTCCACTTTAGTTTCTTATAAAAATAAAATTTGGCGACAAGCGTTGTTTTCTACTAAAACGTTCGGCACTTATATTGAAAATCGCTCATATCTTCAAAACTACTCAAATGATTTTCATGTAACTTAAACTGTCTCTTAAGCATAAAGAAGTTATATAATATAAATTAAAAATCTTGCAGTTGTTTCTTTGTTTCTCAGAAATACGTGAATAAACATGCATAGAGTCATATATACAAACATACATTTATAAAATTGGACACTTGTTTAGAAGATCATATACAGACTAATATATACGAACATTGAAAAAATTTCAATAATATTAAATTCATACGTGTACAATTGATAGCTTACTTTTTTTCGTTTCAAAAAATAAAAATTAAAGTCGGCAAAAAAATTTCTCTATTTCAATTTTCCGAGGTGATAGTGTCAGAATTGATATAAAATGCATAAATTGAAAGATAATTAAGTATTATCTTGACGTATAAACGACCATAAGTTTGATGAATACATCCGTAATTCAATAAACAATTTAATTGTTTAAACAAATTTGACATCGATAGTAACTTATTTAAAACCGATTTATAATACGACATGTAATATTATTAAGTACGTAATTGATTTGCATTGAAAATAAGAAGGATGAAGTGACTAAAAAAAAAAAAAATTGTTCATAGAGAAACATTCATTATTCGATTATGTGCAATGTTGTAATACAAACTCGATTATCAGTACATCTCTTCACTTTTAGATGATGGCTTTTATTAGACTCAATAAACTTATTTACTAGGGCAATCAAAAGTAGGTATTTTTATAAGTAAATTTTCCACTAATGCTTTACGTTATAATATGTATATGTTGGAAAAATTTAGTATGGATGCCATACAAATATGTAGCGAAACAATATAAAATATTTTTTTAAATTATGTCGCTCACTTCTTAACCGAAAAAAAACAAGCGGACAATTCACACGCGATAGAAGTGAAAGATATGTTCAAAAATATTGGTGAAAGTATTACAATGACTGAAATTTATGTGCAAACATGTTCAGTAGAGTAAATATATACTAAATCCCATCGAATCGTAGAGTATAATAATTTTAATCTAAAGTTTGTAAAAAAAATTTTGGTTTAAGTGTAATCACCTAAGTAGGGTATTTTTGCATGTGTGTTGATCCGTCCGTCATCAAGATATCTTAAAAACAAAAATAGATAGCGTGCTGAAATTTTAGTGACTTATCCTAGACATAAAAATTTGTTTAACAAAATCGGTTCATTGAGTCTAATTGAAGCATGACTATCTTCTAAACCATAAATTATACAACAAAAATTCAAAGGCAAAAAATGTTTGTTATCTGAAAACAAACATATTTTGTTTGAAATATGTTTTCGTTAAAATTTTAGATGCGGCCTAAATTAAGCTAATAAACGTATATTAAATAATAATATGCAGTGTGTCTACTTAAGTTGGCTACATATAGAAAATTTTTTATTATAAGGATTACAAAAAATAGTTATTCTGTATAAAAATCTCAGCTTTCGAAAATATTAACATTCAGCTATTCAATTATGTACCATCCCATATTGCTAATTTTAGTTCAATTGATCGTAAAGGTGAGGTTGGACGTGGTCAAATGAAGTGGAAAATAAATATTTGTTTCGTTCGAATAATGGTACACATTTTTAGACACTCTGTTTATAAACCATAATAAACCTACATCATTTTATATATTATTTAAATAAAATATTACAAATTTATGCTTGACTCGATTCAATCGCGTTGTCGTTCCAGACCTCTTCACTTGATTTTCTAAACTAGAAACATTAGACAGGAAATTAAAAATGCTTCATTCCTATGCATCAAGTATCATCAATTTATATATGTATACCATTTACATGTATATAAAGGAATAGGAAAGTAATATTTATAGGAAAAGTTTTTAACATAGAAAAATATATATAGAGGAAAAAAATATAAATGTTTAATAAAAAAAAAATAAAAAAAAAACTATACAACAGCAACAGTAGTGAACTTCTTTTAATCTAGGTGCCAAGCTATTATTCGTAGCTCATTTTGGATGTATAAGAGTTCTATATCTAAGTCTCTTCTAATTTTAATATTTGAAATAAGCCGTTAAGCGCTCTGCCACACTAGTGTTTCTTTTACCAATGTGCGTCTTAACCACAGTCCGTTCAACGTCCATTTTAGCTTTCAATTGGATTAAATACAAGCAACTACACTAGAGTTTGATATACAACGGACTTTCTTGCTTTCTATTGTGTTAAATATGAGCTGCGACACTAGATAAAATATTTATTTCAGCGCACGTCGAACGGACGTTAGTTTGACATTGGTTGGTGTTTTGTTTATCATCTATTGTAACAAGACGCAAACTTGTCTGATTTTTATTTTCTTATTTTAAAAAAAAAAAAAAAAAAAAAAACCAGACGTGTGGCACTCGGGGACTGCCGCGGTAAAGCTATTGCATAGCATTTTGTATCAACTTATGCAATTATAATTTTTTATTTATTTATTTATTTTATTCATGCAGTATTGCTTTTTCTTACACCTATACACCTATATACTTTCTCATAAACAGCTGCTTATGTATTCGTCCGATTTCGAAGCAGCTCGTCTTGATTCGTCAAGCCACACCTCCTTGCCCGTCGTAGTGGGGAGCGTGAGGTTTTTTCGTTACGGAATTTCTGGATTCGGTCGCCGCGCTCAAGGCCCGTGATAAAAGCTATGCAATGATTCCGGTAATACTTGAACAATGCGATATGCACACTTTATATTGTTGACAGTTCGTCATACTGCTAGTAAAAAGAGATAAAGAAGTTTTATTTTGAATTTCAAAATTAGATTTTGGTTTCTATGGAAATGATGATTTGTAACATATCAGGTTTTTTCGTTACGGAATTTCTGGATTCGGTCCCCGCGCTCAACGCCCGCGATAGAAGCTATGCAATAGCTTAATACATGTCTCATTTGCAAATAATATTAATTGTATTATATATCGTACAACAAAGGTTATAAAGTTATTAATTAAAAAATAATTTATTCTAATAATATCTTAGACATCCATGTTAAAAAAATAAAAAATATGGATAGTTTTACAATGATTACAAATCATTTCACGTCGATTTTTCATTAAAAAAATTGGGTAAAAAATGTAGAAAAAAAACTAGTATTTTTGAAGGTTTTCCCGAACAAGATGCAATGGAAACGAAAGTTTTTCGATTTTATTTCACATCGATTGCAAAAACCGCATCTTTCTCGTAATTATAGAAAAAAGTTAGTATTTTTTAGAAATTTTGCTTTAAACTACTGCTATTTTTTTTCACCAAAATACACTTTTAATTTATGAAATATACTTTTGTACATCCATGAACATCTACAGTTATTAAAAGTGGCACTTAGAGTATGACCTGTCTCATTCTCTTTGTATATGAAATTCTGTTCAGCAAAAATTTTCTATTCCAAATGGTCTGCTATTTCATCAGTGTATTATTCATTGTTCTTGCTATAAATTAATCAACATATCGTTATTTCTCTCTTCTTTGACAGTTTTTTAATGAATAATTCTTCCAATAAGTACGCGGATTAAAATTTCGCCGTTACTCTGATAAATAAATATTATAAAATGTTAACATCTTAGCATAAAGCCCCATTTACCCGATATCACAACAATATAAAAATTATGGTTCGAAATGAAAATATTCATTATGGTCGTCTAGAAACGATACATTATTGGATATCAGGTGCGATTATTTTTATTCCAGTATCAAATTTAGAATAATTTTTTTTTCTACTGATATATAAATTGGATAGTGCTTTAAGTGGTGTGTTTTATTAAACACACGACGTGTTGAAATTAAAAAGGTTCGAAGGTTGGCAATTGTTAAATAGAGTATAACGATAAGAATGCTTTCAGAGGGTAATTAACGCCTTTTTTAACACGGAATTTCAAATTGAAATAAAAATTATTTTGTATATATTGTGCATTCCAGAAACACATATATACTAGGTTTTTAAAAATTACGGATTATTAAATGAAATCTACTTATGAATAGACAGACCAGTTAAATAATAATTTTTAAATAGTTTTTTCATACATTCTCGAATACTTAAATCTTATTTTAAAGAGATTTTGAATTGGAATATCAAAACCTTTATGTATCCGCTACTTCCAGTGTATTTACTTACACTAATGGAAAAACTTACACTCATGAAGGGCAATTCTTTTAAGTTTTAGTATTCAAACTATTAGAGAAGTTGTGATAACTGGGTAATTTTGGCCAACTGTTTATTTTAGGGAAAATTTTTTAGTAAATATGTTTTTGGAGTGAACTTTTTAGACACTTTGGGCATTTTATGAGATTGAAAAAAACCACTATCAACACGGTTATGACACGAATTGGCGACACTGTAGTTATAATTTATTTTTACCAGCATCAACCCTATGATTAGCATAGTTGTTTTTGAATTTAACGGACATCGATTTGATTTCCACTGCATTTACATTAAATTTTTATTTTTTTCCAAAAATTATTTACAATTGTACTTTAGTTCTGATCATTCTTTAATTTGCAACACATCTTATCTAACATGTATTATAATAAAAATGAAAAATTTTAAGAAATACATTGCGTTTGTAAAAACATATATAATTGTTCAAGTTTTCACTTCTGTCGGATTGGATAGCTTCAATATTTTTAGTTTTCCTTGTTAAATTTCTGGAGATATATATTTCACTTTAAATGAAGAAATATCCTTTTATCTTTTACCTTTGATATACAAACAAATAATAAAAGAGTGCTTTTGAAAATTTGGATAAATTTTCATCATGGATCTGTGATAAATTAATTCCACAAAGAGCATGTCTTTACAAGTAAATGAATGTACAATAAGCCATTTATTTTTTGAGAGATTTATTGAATGCACTGTTTGAAATGACTGTAGATTATATATATTTAGCTACCTACAGTATAGCAATAATAGATTTAAAGGGTGGGGTGGGGTGTATAAGAAGAGGTTCTATGATTTGCGTAAATATGTATGTAGATTTTAATCATTTTGATTGCATCAATTGTAGTAAAATCACGTTCTGTCTAACATTAAAATATAATTCAGTTTTCAGTAGTAGTGAGTGACATTCATACATACAATGTTACGAACCAATATTTTATTTATTATTAATTAATATAACGACAGTATTTTTTTTGTTTCTATTTTTATTTTGTAGTTGCTGAATCACCGCCACAACATTACAAAATATTTTTTATGAAATAATCCGTGTAATACTCATTTAAACTATTTCCATGCGATTAAATCGATTTTTTAACAAGAATATGATTGATACCGATTTTAAAACGTGGTTGGTCAAAATGAAATTATTTATAGAAGATTATCATTACAAATTATTCCCTTTTTTTTTAAGTTTCTTGGTGTGAAATTGCTTTAAGTTTTATACAAATTTTTTTTTTTTAGTATGGTATAAAAACCAAGAAAATTTGGATTTGTGTAGTAATCAATCACTAAATGATGAAACTTCGAAGTTTGCCCTATCCAATAAAAAAAGAATCATCCAAATGGGCCTAGGAACTCTGTAATATTCAAAACATTAGCGTCTTTTCATAATATAATGTAAATAGTAATTGGCATTAAAGTTCTTATACAAAATATCTTATTTGAATTATGATTCGATGTCGAATAAAGTTACATTATCTATGTGCATTATTAAAAATATTTTCGTTACCGCGGAATTGGCGAATGGCAAAATAAAAAAATGTGCGACCAACCGACACTTTTTTAATATCAATACATATAAAATGCATTGCGTTGAAAAAATGCTGAGCCGAAACCGCTGATCGTAGAGACCTAAAACCGCTGATCGTAGAGACCTAAAACTTTCATTAAAGTTTTTATTCAAGTTCTCACTTGAAGGATGATTTCAATCCTATTAACATCGTTTCCATCGACATCAAAATCAAAATGAATTTAACAGAATTTCAATAAAATTAGAAATGTAATTAAGAAAAAAATTGTTTTATTTAATTTTTTTTTTTTTTTGATCATTTTTCGTTCATCGTATCTCGAACGAATCAACCGATTTTAACCGGATTAGCGGCGATCGACGTGGTTTATCAAGGCTACGAGCGTGGTTTATCAAGGCTACGAATTCTTATATATATATATATATATATATATATATATATATATATATATATATATATATATATATATATATACAAATAAGATTTTGTTATTATAATTATTATAATTTTTTATAATGTAATGATATATTTGTTTAATATTTAAAGTCGCATGGGTAATCATGGAAGCTTCCTGTAACTTAAAAACGTAGAGATGTGATGAAAACACGATTTTTGCAAAACGGGGTAAAACCAATAAATTCCCGATTTTTAATAGTGGGAAGTTAAAAAAATGTTATAATTGCTGTGTATTATTTTATACGATATAACACAGAACATAGTAAATAATTCATAAATTAAAAATTGAAAAATACAATTAATAGGAGTAATTCTTTGACATATCTGAAATAATGGAATTACATTATTTTTAAGTAAAATAATACTGACTGAAACATGTAAATCCGTGAAAATTTTAAAACGTCATTGAATAATTGAGATTCTTCTCAGTTTTTATCATAAGCTAGGAAATTTTCAATTTTATTTTTCTATGTGAAATCAATAACTTAACTATTGTGAAACTTACATGCTCTCATTTATAAGCCTTTATTGAATAAAATAAATAACATTTTAAAGAAAGTAATGATATAATTGAAATTTGCTTGTTGAAATTTAATTTTCAAATTTTTTTATACCTAATAAATTTACCCCAGTTTCTGCTAAAGGGACATCCTTAACTCACTTTATTTTAACAGATTTTAAATGCATTATTATTATAATTTTTTGTATATCAATAATTCTCGTAGTGTTATTTAAACAAAAATTTACATATTTTTATTGTTTGTTACTATTTGATAATGTGAAATTTTACTGTTTTTTAAATTTGTTACAACATTTATAATAGAAATCATTGGTATAATATTACTATTATTATTATTTTAGAAGATGTTGTGTGCAACTGAATTTTTACACAGAAATAAAATATATCTGTAAAATAAAATCGTACATTGTGTAATTATATTACACAAAAACAGATTGGCTAAGTATGAATTAGTGCTTGTACAAAAAGTGTTCGGTAATAATTTTACTCTAACGGCAATGAATGTTTTAAGTGATAAATTTAGTTTTTTATTAGAGTATATGAAGAGAGGATCCTCGACCGTGTCCTTTGTACTTAGACCATTAGACCCACTGTACGCTGTTTAGATAACTCCATCATTTGTAGGTAAACATGCCTGCTAGCAATCAGCCCAACCGTTTAACAACACATTTAGAAATACATTTTTATTTATACACATAACAATTATTTTTAAGCTATTGCATAGCTTCTATCGCGGGTCTTGAGCGCGGGGACCAAATCCAGAAATTGGGTAACGAAAAAACCTGATATGTTACAAATCATCATTTCCATAGAAACCAAAATCTAATTTTGAAATTCAAAATAAAACTTCTTTATCTCTTCTCACTAGCAGTATGACGAACTGTCAACTATATAAAGTGTGCATATCGCATTGTTCAAGTATTACCGGAATCATTACATAACTTCTATCGCGGGCCTTGAGTGCGGGGACCGAATCCAGAAATTCCGTAACGAAAAAACCTCACGCTCCCCACTCCGACGGGCAAGGAGGTGTGGCTTGACGAATCGAGACGAGCTGCTCCGAAATCGGACGAATACATCAGCAGCTGTTTATGAGAAAGTATATAGGTGTATAGGTGTAAGAAAAAGCAATACTGCATGAATAAAATAAATAAATAAAAAAAAAATTATAATTGCGTAAGTTGATACAAAATGCTATGCAATAGCTTTACCGCGGCAGTCCCCGAGTGCCACACGATTTTTTTTGTGATATTTGCGTAAAATCCGTTCTTAGTGAGCGAATACAATACCTTTTTACGGAGGATAGGCTTCTTTACAACCTCATAGAAGGCATAAGTTGTAAAAGATTCAAAAAGGGGGCTCTTTCAAAAAAGAGGAACATTATGGTTTTGTATATTTTTAAGTGAAAAACTAACAAATTTAAAACTCTTAAATACAATTGTTCCTTACTAAATAGACTTCTATACGTGAAGTGATTCTATGGTACACCATATACTGAACCCTAAAGTGTAAGTACGTATTATTTATAAAATCTCATGTCGTCATCACTATTCGTCCGTTTACAACATAATAATAGTTCACATTCTTATATAAATATAATTTTAAAATAAAATTGAAAGTAAAAATTTGACTATTTGTTTTTGGTAATTCAATTTGTAAATACAGTAAATAAGCCGGAAAAACCGTTTCAATGTGGTGCAACAGCACAGATTTAAAAGTTCTTGTTTGAATGTGAAGACCTTCAGAAACATTCATCACCACTAACGTGAGAGTCAAATTAAAAATTTGAGAAATTTAGGGTAGTTTTCCCATAAGTGATAAATAAATTTAAAAATTTAAAATTTCACAACGAAAATTATTTTTCGGGGGTTTGTAAGCTCACTGAACATGAATCCGAGAGCAAATGAGTAACCCCATTAAAACCAACATTAACCCCTCCCCCCATAAGTCACAAAGATCAAACATATTTTAAATTCAAAATTTTACCTCGAAAATCATATGTCCGAGGTTTTCGGGGCCACCAATCACAAATTCAAGGTTTATAAGCAACAGAAGCTTCTCTACTTTGGATCTATGATCAGCGGCTCCGAAAATCCCTGAGAGATGATTTCCGAGGTGAAATTTTAAAATTAATATATCTCTGTGGCTTATTGGGGATTTAAATCGGATTGAAAACATCCTTAGTTGGTTTTTGACCTTTAATTCGTGTTCAGCGAGCCCATAAATCTCCGAGAGACTAATTTACTGAATTTCATAGCGTGGCAGAGGTTGGGAGGTGATGAACAAAAACGACTTTTTAAATTAGGAGCTGTTCCACCACTTTTCCCCATTCTTCGGCTTATATAGTGTGTGAATTTACTTTAATTTACACACAACTTGTGGAGTAATAAAAAATTAAAAACGATTCATCTAAGCAAGGTTAGAGTTGAAATTTCATATTTTCTCTGTATTATTAGTATTATAAAATCTCCAAAATTTTTTCAGAAAAAATTGTCTTAACATGAAATTTTCTACAACTTGAAAGTTTTGAAATTTACTCCAATCCATAATTAATTTACTCATGGAAAGCACATAAAAGGAATATATTAAGCTAAGCTAAAGCCTTCTTAAAAACAAGAACTATAGCAATATAAATGATTAAAATATTCAAATAGCAGTGAGATATTATTCTCAAGCTCTTCAGATATGCTTCTTACAAGTGGCTAAATATTTTCTAAATGAGCGTTACTTATTTCCGAAGTTTGGATGCTGATTCCAGGAATAGTATGAAGTTTGAAAAAAAATCGAATTTTTATATTCAATTTTTGTAAGGACAAAATAAAAGAAAATGCGATAAAATGAAAACTAGATAACCTAGAAGCTCTTCGAATAATATAATCGGACAAAATAAATAGGTGTATAACGATATTTATGTCAATATTTTTCAATATGACTTTTTTAAATCAAAATTTCTATTGAGTAAATCTTAAAATAAAATATGAACAGAAAATTAAAAAAATTGGAAGCAAATATAAAGACATTGCACTTTTTGATCAATTTTGAATAAATTCAATACTATTAATAATATGAGCATAGTATCCAACTTAATTGTAATGGCCATCAATTATTAAATTTCATACAGTTATCTACAGTACATTCAATTTTCGTTTAAACATAAAAGGCTTGTCTAAAGGTGTGGTACTTTTATTCTTTATTATAATCAGATATTATTAATACAATCACAAAATTTATAATCCAATTTTTGTTTGGTAATATTAAAATTATTTAATCCTATTTTTTGTAAATGAATATAAGTATTCAGTTGTTTATACAATTATACCAGAGTTGAAGAATATTGACAATTTTTCTTCCCATTACTACTATAAATTAGAATATCCGGTTGGTTGAAAAGACTAAGAATTGAAAACGTTACACATTTACTTGGTATCGAAGTGTTACCAAGCTATATAATATGCCTTTACACAAAAACCTATTTAAATATTGACGTTGCAAAATCTGAAAATCGCAACTATTCGTTTGTTTTCTTATTTAGTTATTAATAATATAAAAACTGAACAAATTACACATTTAATATTTGCAAGTGATTTATAAGTGATCCAAATATCACTTCTACTTCTATAAAACTGACATAATTTGTTAATAGAACAAAAGGATTTTAAATACGTTGTTAGCGTAAAATACCCTTTTGAAATTTATGTGGATATCCGGCTCTTTAAATCCAATTCACAGAACTCTACCAACGATGAAAACAAGTTATTTGGTACTTTTTAAAAAATTATCTGGCAATTGTGCCAGATATCCAAATGTTTACAAATCGATTTGCCTTTTGCTTACAATGCCAGCGAAGTCAAGTTAGACCTATTTGATTAACGATGAATACAAAAATTGAAATGGCCTGACTGATAAGATATATGAACCATTTTTGGTTTTTTCGTAGTATTACTATAGACCTAAAGACACCTACTTCAGACACCTTTGAAATTGCCCAATTTAGTTTAAGTATATATTGCTTCCGGTTGGTTGCTTCCTTTCGAGCGCCATCTTACCTAAATAAGTAAAAACAGCGCTAACACGTAAACACGTGTGTATATACAAAAATATCTTCTAGCTTGGTCGTTATATGTTTGTGGGAAACTAGATCTTATCGATACTAGGCACTTCTTCCATTAATCAAAACCTCTGTTTTATATTAATGTGTGACTTGGTGTCATGTGTTGATCTCTATAAAAAAAATATCATTAAGAAAGAAAACTGTCGCTGGAAAACGCGAACCGGAAGTACCATGAATGCATACAAAATTGGAAAATTTCAAAGTTGTTAACCTTTGGGTTTATAGTAATAGTAAAGATATTAAAAATTGTTATCTAATCCATGATACTATTTTTTAGGCCCATTTCTCGTTCTATGATTAAACAAGTGGCTGGTATTATAATTTTAATTTGTGCTTGTTTATGTATTTTTGTCATTATTTTATTAGCAATAATACGTGTACTTTTAAAATTAGTGTATACTACAGCATATTTCACATACTTTTTCTTCGCAAACCTGATGTAGCGTTGTAGAATCAATTATACCAATAATATATGCTAGGAAAACCTATACATTTGATTTTTGTCGATGGATTAAAGTAGATATGTAACAAATTAATTAATGAACGGTTTATAAATATAATATGCATAATGCTATAATATACAAAAAGTATATAAACTGTCTATACTACAGAAATGTATGTTATTTATTGTTTTTAATGAATTGAATTACAATAAACAATAACTCACAACTCAACAATACATAAAAAAAAATTGGAATATAAAATTGAATTTTTACAAAATAGCTACCAGTAATATTATAATGTACACTCACTCGTAAGTTTTGTGCACAGACACAAGTCATAAAAAGTTTTCAAATAGTATAATTTATACCGTTAATATATACAGTACATAATAATGAATTGTATCTTAACATGCAATCGAATCAATTGGAACGAAAAGATTCAGTTAGGTGTTATAATTAATATTATTTTTTATACTCGTATAGTGCAGCGCACATTGTTTACGACTTTTATTTCACACCGCATATTACAGGTTCTAATTTGTTCGATATCATAACGATTTCAAATCAGCCAATTAAAATGAGACATAAACTCACTGTTTTAATCATACTGCTTAATCTACAACTATCGGCTGACGTCTGAGTATGTATACAAATGAATGTAAGCGAATATATTATTTAAATATAAAATATTGATTATGGAAAATTAGAACATGCACTGGAAAGGACGAAACATAAGTTTTTCTTAGGAATTATTCTATATGTCGGATACCTTTTCTTGGACATAAATAATATTTTACAAATGTGCATTACATTGACCTCTTGGACAACACAAAATATGATTTTTTATACGTTTCATATGACTTATAACTTGATACGCTTAATAGATTTTTTTGCCAATTTGCAAATGTTTTGCCTAGATAACTAAATATAAACGTATTATAAGCTAATCAGCGCTTTCTTTTCTATAAACTATCCATTTCAGATGTTTCTATCATTAAAGATAAATAATTAAGTCAATAATATTCGTTTTACTATAAAATATATATTAATTTAAATAATTTCTATAAAATAGGTGTAAACTTATACAAACTTTAAATAAAAAAGTACTATGATGCATTAACTATAATATAGTTTTGCTGGAAACCGTCTGAATGCACATAACTCTGATAAAAACACTAAAATACCGATTATTTTAACTGACTTTAAAAATGTTAAAAAATTTGCCTTATCCCAGAAGTAAAAACATACGAAAGGTATCTTAAAATATTAAATACGAAATTTCTATATTAAACATATTGAGTTTTGAGAATATATGTTATTTCATATAATAGAAAGAATGTATTTGTGGTAATTTTTTGTCCTGTTGTTTAAACTTCTCCCCCTCCCCCTGCCATTTTAAGTAGGTGTATGGTATGATGTTATTTTAAAAATGGTTTACTTAAAATTGGGCATAAATAAATACTTTTGAACTGATGTGCTTTTTTCGAAAAATCCGCTATCGTTAGTTAAAAAAAATATAGATGAAGTACGTTAAAAAATGAAGGTTACTTTTTACAATTACCTATTTTCAAAAAAAACACAATTAAAAAAATATTTAGTAGAAGCCGAGTAAATAGTAAAAATGGCGTGGTTTTCGATATTAATGGCTTGAACGAAAAGGGCAAATTTTTTCGAAAAAATTCTTAATTTTTTTCCAATTAACATAAAACAATTATTATAATGATGCTATTGCAGGAATATTGTCTTCGATTTCAGCTGAAAGAAAGTTGTTCTGAGTGAAAATTAATTAAGCTGAAGTAGAACGAACCATTCGATAATTTCCATAGCTGTATTTATTTATAAATTATTTTTAATACGTTAAATTTTAAATAAAAGCGTTGAAATTGAAATTACATGATAAATTTTGCATTCGTGGTTGTACCGATTCGTTCTATGTTCATGTAACATATAAATTGCTTCATGCACTTGAATCGTAATCATTATTTTTCTATTTGTTATAGCATTTCTCCCTTAAAAAAAAAATTGAGTCGTCATTTTTAATTTTTAGCCTTTAGGAATACATACAATTAACAATATATATAGGCAATGTATAGGTAATTATAGTATAATACAACATTTAATAAAATGAATGTTACATTTCAATTGTAATGCACCTGTAACGTATGAACAAACATTCAATGACATACAAAACTCATAGATTATTATTATATATACCATATAGTATGTGTGTATATACTTGAATATTACATAGCAAACAAACAATCATTGCTGCTGTTATGTTCTATTCTGTTATTAATTTCCTGTAAAAAATAAAGATATTGAAGTCACCACGATAGAGAAAATTAAAAATGATATTTTAAATAAAACTCTTATTCAAATAACCAACTGTTTGTCTCTGAGTCACATTGAGAGACACAGTCAATTTTATCATCTTTAAACTATACATTCAGTAATAATAATGATTAAACCTCAAATGTAAATGAAAGAACAACAATACAAGGTAGTCAATAATTAATAATAGAGTAAACTAATTTAACCGAAATCAATAAATTTGAAATTCTATTTATTTATAATTATATTTAACCATAACATGATTACTTTTTTATATTTGTCATATATTCAATATGTCAGAGTATATTAATTTCTGTCAAAAGTTTGTAAAATATTGAAGTCACAAACACAACTTTGGTACCTTTGGATATTTGTAGAATCACTTATTAGTTTATTTGCACATGTCAATCCGTTCGTCCGTCTATTTCTCTGCCCGTCATCAAGATAACACAAAAACAAAATAGATAGCTGATGTTGAAATTTTGGTGCCGTGTATGAGCGAACTGTTTAGATTAACTACCATTGCAGATTAAAATTAGCAAATAAACACATATACTAGTGGAATCAAAAAATTAAACACTTTTACCCATTTTCCATTTTTACCCTTTTTTAAAACATTAAATACTCGATTATTATGTTGGGATGAGTTATTTATCATTTTTATCTTTCGAATTCGTGTTGCTTTCTTATTCCATGACCATATTTGCAATACACTTTATTATTATAAGTACTTGGATGACCGAGCTTTGAAGACGAGTCCAGCACGCTAACACTTAGCCACTCCAATGACTATATGACTATAAATATTAAACAAATATATCATTACATTATAAAAAATTATCGATAAAACTCGAATAAAATGACATTTTCTAAAAATGATTCCTAGCTAGATCGATTTATCGCCCCCGAAACCCCCTATATACTGAATTTCATGAAAATCGTTGGAGCCGATTCCGAGATTCCAATTATATATATAT